>CAUYQG010266451.1:0-14479 GCA_963574415.1 Tarsius wallacei
GGTGAGGGGATTGCCTGAGCCTGAGGGTTCGAGACCAACCCAGGAAACTTGGTGAGACTACATCTCTACAATAAGTCAATGAACAGTCGACAGAGTGGGGTTTAAATAGGAAGAGATTTGTGTTGGGGAATGAACTGCAGCCCAGGCGCCATGAAATTAGCAGGGGAAGCCGGACAGAGCGCTCCCAAGAGCAAGCGAGCATTTGTTCCCATCGCGTGTTTATTCTCCAAAATCGCGGAGCTCCCCTGACGACCCAGGCACGGTGTTCGACACTAGAGACCCACAGCTCAATAGAACACAGCCGCCGCTTTCGACAGCTCACAGCCCGGCGGGAAACAGATAAGGATCCCAAGAGAGCCAGGGTCCAAGGTGCAGAGGCGGAGCCAGGGGGAAGTGAGCGCCTCCGTCCTGGGGGCGCGGAGCGGGCTCCTGGGCTTGGGTGCCCGCGTCCCAAGGGGCGCAGCAGAGGGCGCAGGCACGGCTGGGGCACCCACCCGCAACCGCGTGAAACTGCAACGGGACACTGTTGTCACCGCGCCGTCGCGCGCCCTCGGGGGTCGGATACGGAGCTGGTGGGTGCTGTGCAGATAAGCACGTGCACGCGGTGAAGCGGCCAGAAGCCAAGCACGTGGGGCGGGGGGGGGGCATGCGGAGGGAAAGGAGGCCCGGGGGACGCGCAGCCACCCCGCCCGCCCCCCAGCCCCCCGGGCGGGGCTGAGCTGTAACCCGAGCCCCGCCCGGCCCGGCCCGGCAGGTCGGGGCGGCGCGCTCTGAGTCACCGGAATCTAGGTGGGGCCGCCCCGAGCGGCGTCCTCCCGGGAGCCGCCTCCCCGCGGCCCCTTCCCTTTTGTCGCGGCGCCCGCGCTGGCGGGCCACTCTCCGCCGCCGCCGCCCGAGCCCCGCGCGCCCCCGCTCCGCCGCGCCCGTCGACATGCTGCGCTGCGGCCTGGCCTGCGAGCGCTGCCGGTGGATCCTGCCCCTGCTCCTGCTCAGCGCCATCGCCTTCGACATCATCGCGCTGGCCGGCCGCGGCTGGCTGCAGTCGAGCGACCACATCCAGACGTCCTCGCTGTGGTGGAGATGCTTCCACGAGGGCGGCGGCAGCGGCTCCTACGACGATGGCTGCCAGAGCCTCATGGAGTACGGTGGGTGCCCGCGCGCCGCCTCCGGGACGCCCTCCGGGCCGCGGGCCGCCGAAGCCGGCGCGCGAGAAGGGTCCCTGCAGGCTCCCCAGGGACGGGCGCTTTGTCCGAGGGTTTGTCGGGAGGCGAGGCTCCTGAGCCTGACCCGAGCCGAAGCAGCAGCTTTGGGTGGCCAACCCCAGGCACAAAACCGGGGGAAACGACCCCAGGCCAAACTATGTGGTTTTTTTTTTCCCCGTAGGATTTGTCGGTTGCGTACACAAAAGATTCTTTCGGCCACTGCAAGGTTTAGAGGAGTAAATGTAATGAACAAAGTATTGTTTCTTGGAGACCTCCGAAATTTCTTCCCATTCTCCTTCCTCCTCCTAAAAGATATAATTATTAAAATAGCCCACCTTCCCTCTCATCAGTGGATTCCTTTAACTTGAGCTAAGTCAAAGAAAAAAAGCCCTTTCGGGCAGTTTGAGAGTTAAAATCTGAGTAGCTACTTCAGTCTTCTACCCGTCAGGCTAGTTCTTGTTAGCTCTTGTTCTAGGGAGTGTCGTTTGGCTGAAGCATGGCCTTGCTGTTTAGAAAACTTAATTGTTTTAATCGGATTTGAAATCTGAAAAGCAAACGCGTCCTGTAGGGCGGCGAAGTTGACAGGTTTCGCCGACACGGCCGATGAAGGGCCGTGGGCTGGTTTCCCAGCATGGAGGAAACCTGGGTGCTTGACTTGGTGGTGAGGCCGGAGAGCGGAGTCGGTAGGACCGGAGGGAGGCGGCGGGATGTCCTTCCCCCTGGCCTAGGGGTGGGGTGAATCTCAGCCGGGGTCTGCTGTGATCAGCAGTGAGCGGAGGCTTGAAGCCGAATGGGGCGTTGCCACCCGAGTGTAATCGTTTGAAACACCGAAAGCCAGCGACCCTGCCTTTTTCTATTCCTTGCTGGGACCACTGACTTGATTCTTTTCTCTGGTGGCCCAGGCCTCATCCCGCTTGTTTGTGTTTCTGGGGTACTATAGCAGCGGCTTAGGGCTGCGTCTTATCTTTTTGTGGAATTGTTTGGAAATTCTCACTATGAACTTTCTCCCAAAAGGAAAGCAAGTCCCCAGTAGCCAGGTGCTAAAATGTAAAACACTGCAGAACATTCCAGGGTTCATTAAAGTTTGTGGTGGTGTCTGCCCAGGTTTGTATTATTCCCAGGCCTTTTGGGTTGTAAAAGGGAATTAATTTCTTTGAAATAATGTAATTATAATCGTCTAGTTAAAATGCATTTGAGCTCAGTCTCTTCTGAGGGACAGCAGGTCTGTGTGTACGTGTGTTTTTAAACAGGCTTTGATAATTATACCCTATTCTAAAGTCTAATACAGAGCCAGAGAATATTCAGCAATCTTCCACACAGTAAGAAGTTAGTGGGCCTTTGACAGGAGGAAAATACTGGCAGAACCTTCATCAGGACTATTGCTGGAACACGATTTGGCCTGCAAGACTGACTGTGACTATAGCACTCTTGTGAAACATGTACAATGCTCGTTTTATTTTTCTTGACTTGCAGGGTGAGCTCACCTTCTTAGGGTGTGGCTTCTCCAGCCTCAGACTGATACAGTGCTTTGTATTGGAAGGGAGTAAGCAAGTTTTGTTTTATTCCTTGCTGTGACCACTGAGTTGATTCTTTTCTCTGGTGGGCCAGGCCAAATCCTGCTTGTTTTATAGTTTGCTTGATTTTTAAAATCCTGCTTGTTTTAGTTTGCTTGTTTTAGTTTGCTTGGTTTTTAAAATTTGATAGAAGTCTAAAACATTAACTTTTTTTGTTAAAAAACAAAAAACACCGGCCGGGCACAGTGGCACATGCCTGTAATCCTAGCACTTTGGGAAGCCGAGGCGGGAGGATTGCTTGAGCTCAGGAGGATTGCTTGAGCTCAGGAGTTCGAGACCAGCCTGGGTAACATAGCAAGACTTCGTCTCTACCAAAAAATCAAAAAATTAGTTGGATGTGGTGGTGCATGCCCGTAGTCCCAGCTATTTGAGAGGCTGAGGCTGGAGGTTCACCTGAGCCCGGGAGGTCTAGGCTGCGGTGAGCCATGATTGTGCCACTGCGCTGGAGCCTGGGCAACAGAGTGAGACCCCAACTCAAAACACAAACAAACAAACAACAACAAAAAAACCCCACCGATCTAGTGTATAGTTTATGTTTCCATTTGATATAAAAAATGGTTTTTAGAAAAAGCTAGACTTTCCAAGCGAATCTTGAAACATCTCTTACTACCTTTATGATGCGGCATGCCTGATTTTTATAAATGGGTGGTTGACAGCTTTGACATCTCAATTTAGTTATTCCTGTTACCTTGCAAAAGTAAAATGAAGTGCCAGTCATGCGTTAGACACGGTTCTTGCTCAAGATCTAAACTCAAGTCATGGATCTGGGCTCTGCTGTTCTGAGGTGGCAGTGGGAGGAAGACAGATGTGAAGCCACCAGGAGAGGCCACTGCCAGCCATTGTTGTCAGAGATGAGGTTGAGTGCTTATTCAACTGCTGCCCCCATCACCTGCTTGGGCTGTTGGCTGGTTTTGCCTCACAAGTGTATTCTGACACTGTAGAGTGAGTATCTAGGCAGCCTGAAAGCGATAGATTTTCAAATAGCCGCAGGAAGGCCTTGCTGAAAACTACACGAGCCTGTACTTTGTCTAAAATGCAGTAAACAGTTTTACATACTCCCACATATGTACAAATACATAGTACCTTGTGCAGCAAGGGGTTAAGGTTGATAGCTTTGATTAAACTGATATCTCAATATAGAGGTATTGTGTGTGTATATCCATTTTTAAAAACTTTTTGATGTGTACTAGGAAATAAATATCTTGATTTACCATTGTAACTATTAAGACTTTTATTAGTTGATATTCATAACATAATTATGTTCATTTTGGTAGTAAAGACAGATTATTTCTGGCAAATATTGATAATAAGACTAAAGAATACAGACATTTTCATAAAAGCGAATAGTTCCTTAGAACTATGTGAAAAGCAGAATATTATGTTCTTCACCATTGAGAGTTCTTAAAGAATTTCAGTTGACCAAATCAACTTATTTTTTCTCGTAAGACAAATTATTCACTGTATTTTCGTTGACAGTAACAGCTAAATTAACACCTAACTTATCAGATACTTGTTTGCATTTTTTAAAAAATCATGGTTTATGATTTTTATGTCAAAACAAGAAAAGAACATCTAGTTGATTATAGAGGTGATCATGCAGATTTCACCTATAAATAAAATGTGAAATTAAGTTCGGGCATGGTGGCTCCTGCCTGTAATCTCAGCACTTTGGGAGGCCAAGGTAGGAGGATCACTTGATCCCAGGAGTTCGAGACAAGTCTGGGCAAACGTAGCCATACCTTGTCTCTACAAAAAATTAGCCAGGTGTGGTGGCTCATGCCATAGTCCTAGCTAATTGAGAGACTGAGGTGGAAGGATCTCCTGAGCCCAAGAGGTTGAGGCTGTGGTAAGCCATGATGGTGCTATTGCAGTCTAGCCCGGGTGACAGAGTGAGACTCTGTCACTCAGAAAGCCAAAAAAAGAAAGAAGGAAGGAAGGCAGGGGGAGAGAGAGAGAGAGAGAGAGGAAAGAGAAAGAAATTAAATTTGAATGCATGGTACACATGTTAGTTTTGCACCGGGGGCACCTTCTTTTCCAATTTTAAGAAAGAAAACATCAGGAGGATATTGCATCAGGAGGATATTGTAAGCCTCATTGTAGACTTCAAATCCTAGACAAGCTCCTGCTTGTTTGGGCGGAGAATAATGGAGGCACCAGAGTGAAAAACGGGGAGTCAGTAAGGGCTGAGGAGCATATGCCTCACCCCAACTTGGAAGTGCAGAGCTTGGTTTGTTTTTCGTTTTGTTTGTTTTTCACCAAAGACACCCTTTGCATACTGCAGAATGCATTTTGTTTTGTTTTGTTTCTTTTTCCATGAAATCACTCTTAGACAAGGCAAAGAATCAGAGTATTAGGTGAAATATTTTTAGGTCATTTAGCCCTATAGCTCTCAAATGTACAGAACATGAGAAAATCTCCTGATTCAGCTACATAATTCCATTCCCCAGGAGATGAAGTTTACAAGTTCTTCCCTTACATCTCCTGAGCTTAAATGTGCTTCTGTGTTAATCCCTACTTCCAGACTCCTTTCCGTTGGACAGACCTTCAGACATTTGAGGGCAGGTCCCTAATGTGCTGCTAGTTATCTTGTCTTCAGGATAACATTTCCTGTTTTCACCTCTTCTGTGTAGAATGGTTTCCCCCTCATTTTCCATCCATCCTTTCAAAGAAGACTAGAAAGAGTTAATGTGCTCAAGTGCAGGAGAAAATGCAGAGTGGGTGAAGAATCTCACACCAACTTCGGAATGGAATGCTCTACCAAGCCATCCCCCGCCATCCCTCTGTCAGCCCTTCCTTTCCTACCTTCCAGGGCTTCTGCTAAAGAGCTTCTTTTGATGTAGATTTTCTATGGGTTGTCCTCTAGACGTTTGCTCCTCAAAGTGGCGCGGGCCCCAGCATCGGCATTATCTGGAAGATTGTTAGATGTGCAGTTTCTCAGACCCCACCTGCTGAATCGGAGTCTGCATTTGAACAACTTCCCAGATGATTCCTAAGCACTTTTGAGTTTCAGAAGCACTGACCAAATCACTGCAGGTGATCTCCTCACTGAATATGCAAAACTATCCTTGAATATATCATCACCCATGCTTATTTTTATTTGTAGGTAGGATCTTATTTATTTATTTTTGGTTTTTTGTCATTTTTTTCACCGAAGGTTTGCACCCAAATGGATCTTTTTTTATTCTTTAAACTATGGTTTTATCCAGTTTTCAATTCTGCCTGCATGTAGCATAAAGAACCTCATAGAAACAACATGAAGAAATCTGACAAAATCTGGGATTCACTAGGTAGGGCCTTTGGTATCTTTAGTAGATGAATCCTCGTCTCTGGAAAGGGTCTATACTCCAGTTGTATGACACACTGGTGTCTTCAGAGCACTGAGCTAGGAGTGGTCCATGTGTAAAACTGCTGAAGAATGCAGAAAATCCTTTAAAAGGAGTACTAACTTTCAGGAAAATAGTCACGATAGTCTCAGATATTACCAATAATGTTAAAAATTTAGAAATATTCTTCTTACCTTAAAGGTATATTTATTTTTCTTAAGCTTCAGTTTATCATCTCAAGCTTGATATGCAAGGTATATATTTATTTTTATTTTTTTACTCTTCTTATCAGTTGGCCTCACTGGTTTTTTCCTAGCTGTATTCGTCTTGTAACATTGTGTTTTTGTATGTAATTTCTGGAAAAAATATATAACATGCATCCTCATATAAGAAACTTCAAAATATTTCCTAGGAAAAACTTAGTTTTATTAGTGACCATTGAATGATTTTGATGGTCTTGATTTAATGTTGAATCTTTGCAAAGGATAACGAAACTTGATAAGATGTTGTTTATCTAGTAAGTCTTACTTAAAATTGGATTTATAATGCTGCTGGTTTCTTTGATAGCATGAACTTCTCCAAGTGGCATTTAGAAAATAAAGTTAGGTTATAAATAGATTACATATACAGCATAAAACACCAAATTGGTCTTCTCTTAAGAAAACAAAACAAACAGAAACATTCCTACACAGAAACACAGCATCTATATACCTGGATTACTGCATGCTTTTGTGGTCTCAATTCAGAGAATGACAGTTGACACTGAGAATCCTTCATACTTTCTTACATGCATACACAATGAAGGAAGGCAACAAAATTTGGTATATAAAATAGGAATGAAAGGCAAATGTGCGTTAGATGAGTCCAGTTATATAGATGCTGTATAGGAATGTTTCTGTTTGTTTGTTTTGTTTTCTTAAGGGAAGACCAACTTGGTGTTTTATGCTGTATATGTAATCTATTTATTTCCTAACTTTATTTTCTAAGTGCCACTTGGAGAAGTTCATGCTATCAAAGACACCAGCAGCATTATAAATCCAATTTTAAGGAAGACTTATTAGATGAACATCTTATCAAGCTTCGCTATCCTTTGTAAAGATTCAACATTAAATCAAGACCATCAAAATGGACAGTCTGCCTTTGAAGAACTGTAGACCATCCCTTGAATCATGAAAGATGTACCTATAGGACCAGTTCTAAAAATTGATGTGTTTCCATTGGGGTTGGTAAATACGGTGTAATTTAGACAGGGATATAATATAAAAATAAAAACAGCTCCCACAGGGTTTGGTTAACTTGTAGGTGTTAAGCTCATTCTGGATAACTAAGTGAGACCAAAAGTACTTAAGGTGCAAACTTAACTTTTCAAAAGGTGTGTCGTGGAGAATAGCTGTGTTCTAAGCCTTCTTGACTGACAGTCGCCTTCTCAGAAAGAACAGTAGGCTGGGAGGATCCTACTCAGACCTGGTATGGTCCACTTCGTTTTTTTAAAGCAAAATAGTCATTAACATGAGAAGCAAATTGCCTTACTTGAAGAAGTCTGTCATTCATGGCAGGACCTTTAGAACCGTGCCAAGATTTCTTAAATGATTCAATGTGGGTGTTGCCAGGCTGCAAGGAACAGGTTTTACACGTTCCACTTCCAAGGCAGCCTCTCTTAAGACAAAATGTTGCTTAATTTTTCATTTTGATTTTCTTTAGACTCAGCATTTTAAATAACCAGACATTAACTGAGTTGTGGTTTTTTGGTTTTTTTTTTTAAGTTGGAGTCTCACTCTATCACCCTGACTGGAGTGTAGTGGCACGCTCCCAGCCACCGCAGCCTCGACCTGCTGGGCTCCGGTGATCCTTCCGCCTCAGCCTTCCAAGTAGCTGCACCTAGAGGCGCGCGCCCGGCTAATTTTTTGATTTACTGTAGAGGTGAGATTTTGCCATGTTGCCCAACCTGGTCTCGAATCCTTGGGCTTAGGCAATCCTCTTGCCTCAGCCTCCCAAAGTACTGGGATTACAAGCTTGAACCACTGCGCCTGGCCAACTGAGTTGTTTTTAAAATAGCGTAGGAAAAGTTCTTAAAATGGTCTGACTTTATATTTATGTTCATCTGTTGGCTTTAGGTTAGGGGAATTGACTTACCACTGCTTTTATTTAATTCCTTCCAAGTATCTGAAACTAAGCATAAATTATACTACAGCAATAATGGTCGATGAAGTAATAATAACAATCTGTTGGTGTTAATTTTTCTCAATAAATAGGTTAAACTATTAGTCTAACTCTATAGAAATTGTGCGCAATTTACTTTGCTAGACTTCTGAAACCTTAGTCTGTGATGACAAAAGTTTGGTTATCGATCTATATTCCTTGTTAGAGAGTTTTTCCTGTTTTTTTGTTTGTTTGTTTGTTTTTTTAGAAAACAGTATTTTATTTATTTATTTTTTGAAAGCAGGATTTGTTAAGAGGACAGAAAAGCTCCCATAGTGGGAGAGGACCTGAAGGAGTTGCCCAAGTTTTTCTTGTTTTTATTGAAAATTCATACCCAGCTATGTAGTTTGTTTTTATTTGTGGCATTTCTCTGCATACGTATATGGAATCTATGCACATTCACTGCATAGATTCCAACTTGTGAGCTCATAAAAGAAAAAATAACTTTGTGCTTATTTAAATTTAGTGATTGGATTTCATTGAACTGAATGATTGTCAGTTTTATGGGCCTTAAAAAATATGTAGAAATGGACAGTGGGGGATCACACAATGAAAGTTATATATGCTCCTTATGGTAGTTTTATAAGGAATCTTAGTTCTCCAACTTAGGTATGGATATAAGAAACACTACTGAAATGTAAATTCTGGCTACAACCCCTCAGGTTCTGATTCAGTAGGTCTGGAGGAAGGCACAGGAATCGACATATTTTTAATAAGCACCACTGCTCATTTTGACATCGTGGTCTATGGACTTTAGTTAAGAAGTTCTGATTAATGTTCTTTCCAAAGCATGGCCCCTCTTCTCTTAAAAGTTACCTTACTTGAAGGACAAGTCACAAGTGAGAAAAAAGACTGAATACATTTCACATTTTGGCTTTGTTCATTTCTATTTTAAAATAAAACAGTCCCATTTTACCTTATCCCTAAAATCTCTCGTTGGTCAGACAGAAAGAGCCAGAAGATTTGGAGGAAAGTAATAAAACTGTCCATGGAAAACTAGACCCAATCAGGTGCCAGGATCTCAGCCCACTCATCCTGACCAGTGCTGCTAAGGAGTAATTTGTATGAAAATGTTTTTGTCTGAGACGTATAAACATATTTCTCCTCCTTGACAATCTATTATGCCCCAGTCATTCATGAATCTGGAGGAAGCACTGGAGGGAGCGTGGGAGTTGGAGTGGGGAACGGGAACCTTAGCTCGGGTTTGTCTACAACAGACGAAGAGATGAAAGTGCATTGGATCAAGGGAACAACCTTGATGGGGTGGTGCAGGGAACCTTATGAATGTAAAAGAAAATGAAAACGTGGGGTCCTGGAGAAAAGTCACAGAGACACTGGAGGGACTTTTTGCGCGGTGAGGGCTGGAAGGTTAACAACGGATACTTTTTGCACAGGAGCCCACATCCTCACAATCGTCCTGCAGCTGGCATTTTTAGCCCTGGTTAACAGATGCAGAGACTGGCGTGTGATTAACGGCAGCTGCTGAGGCAGGGTAGAAGCGAGATTCAGCCAGCTCCAAAGCTCATATCTTTGCTTTGCGTTGACCAGTCCAATGACCTAGAATTAAGTGACAGTGAATCTTGTCCTCCCTGCTGTGTTGAGAGTAGGAGTAACAGCAGGGCTGAGGACACATGACTCATGACTCTCCTTTTCAAATGCAATAAAGACTAATGGGTTAAGTGTGCATGTTCTTCCGTGAAGGAGGGAATGGGTAAACACAAGGCGGGATATCCATACCGTAGAATATTATCTGACCATAAAAAAGAATGTAGTGCCGGGTGCAGTGGCTCACACCTGTAATCCCAGCACTTTGGGAGGCGGAGGCCAGAGGATTACCTGAGCTCAGAGGTTCGAGAACTGCCTGAGCAATGCGGTGAGACCTCGACTCTACAAAAATACAATAAAAATTTTAAAATGAGCCAGGCATGGTGGAACGTGCCTGTGTTTCCAGCTACGTGGAAGGCTGGGGCAGAAGGATCGCCTAAGCCCAGCAGGTCTAGGCTGCGGTGGCCGTGAGCATGCCACTGCACTCTAGCCTGGGTGACAGAGTGAGATTCTGACTCTAAAAAAAAAAGAATGAAGTACTGACTCATGCTATAACCTGATGACCCATGTTATATTATGCTCAGTGAAAGGAGCCAGTCACAAAAGGCCACATGGTGTAGGATTCCATTTGTATGAAATGAAATTTCACTTTTTTTGGTATTTGTATGAAAATTTTTTTTGTGTTTGTATGAAATGAAATCAGCAAATTGAAAGGGAGATTGATCGATTGATTGATTGAGTCAGAGTCTCACTCTGTTGCCCAGGGTGAAGTGCAGTGGCATGCTCACAACTACAATAGCCTTGACCTCCTGGGCTTAGGCGATCCTTCCACCTCAACCTTCCAGGTAGCTGGAACTGTAGGCATGCACCACCACGCCTGGCTCACCATCAGCAAATTTGTGGAGACGGAACATAGATTAGTCGTTACCAGAAGCTGGAGGAAGGAGAAAATGGGAAGTGACTTCTGATAGGCACAGGGTGTCTTTTTGGGATGATGAAAATATTTCTGGAATTGCTAGCTATAGTCACAACCCTGTGACTATGGTTTAAAAAAAACCCACTAAATGTACAATTTAAAAGGGTGAGTTTTCTGGTAAGTAAATGATATATCTCAAAGAATGGTCATGTTTTGGATTCAGACAGGCTGGGAATCAAATTCTGTCTAAACCTCTCACTAGCTGTGTGACTATGGGCAGATTATTTGAACTCTCAAAGCCTAAGTATATCTTTATTTCTAAATAGAAACAATGGCAGTGTTAATCATAAGAAGTTGTTGTGGTTATTCAGTGAGCTAATGCACATTCTAAATGTTGGTTATGACCTCCAGAAGAGGGGTTATGCATGAGGACACTTGAACAATCAGCTACCTATGAGTTGTCTGTTCTTCTCTTGAAATATGGGGATGCTTAAGTATTGTAGAAAGAAACATTGCCCCTTCACCCAAATATAACCAGTAGGAAAAAAAGCCCCCAAGCCCTATCGATGCATGATCGTCATTTTTCAGCATGGCATGTCTGTCTTGTTAATTCCTGTTTCTTTGGTTCTTGCAGCGTGGGGAAGAGCGGCCGCTGCCATGCTATTCTGCGGCTTCATCATCCTGGTCATCTGTTTCATTCTCTCCTTCTTTGCCCTCTGTGGGCCCCAGATGCTCGTCTTCCTAAGAGTGATTGGAGGCCTCCTTGCCCTGGCTGGTAAGACTGTGTCAACAGTTCTTCATTCACACCTTCGGTGGGCCTCAACAGAGTCACAGTCAGTTCCACAAAGAAGATCCATGACAATTATAGTTTCCAGTCTGTTCTTGGAAAGTGTATCACCAAGGGCAGAAGTAACAGAGGAGAGATGGACTTTAAGAGCCAAGATCCCTTTCCTCCTGTGCCTCTGACAGTGTTCCCTGGTCCCATCCCAGTGAGCAGATGGTCTTAGAAACAGGTCAGAAGCCTTGTGACTAGAAGGGGGGGTCCATATGATGACATATGAGCCAGGGGAAGGCCACTTCCAGTGCAGGCACAGCCCGGGCCTCTTCACGATCCATATTACAGTTTCTCTGGATTAAAAATAAAGTTTGCTCCCTGATCCTCATGTTTTCAAAGTTTGCTTTTGGAATAACATTTTAAAATCAGGAATGATGTAGTCACAAAAGGTAGGAAGAACCTGCTTGAATCCCATCTCCACTTCTGTTTGGTTTTCTTGTAGTTGAAATGTATGTGACATTCTCAAAGAAAGATATTTGACATATATATCTTCCTTTCACGTGTCTTAGAAAATGAGATGGAGGCCAGGCTCGGTGACTCAGCCTGTAATCCCAGCACTTTGGGAGGCCGAGGCGAGCAGATTGCCTGAGCCGGTGGGTTCAAGACCAGCCCACGCCACTTGGCAAGACCTCATCTGTATGATAAATCAAAAATTAGCCGTGCATGGTAGCGTGCACCAATAGTTCTGGCTACTTAGAAGGCTGAGGCGGAAGGATCGCTGGAGTCCAGCAGGTCGATGCTGGGGGTGGCTGTGAGCGTGCCACTGCACACCAGCCTGGGCGATGTAGTGAGACTTCAAATCAAAAAAAAAAAAAAGAGAGATGGAGATACTTGTTTAGGTCCCCACTAGAAATACACTAAGATATTAATATTAGTTTTAAAAAAAAAACCCTAGTAGGCACCATATGACCCAGTAGTGCTGCTCCTAGATATATATATATATATAAAATAAAAGCAGGAACTGGAAGAGATACTTGTAAGCCATGTGCATAGCAGTACTAGTCTCAATAGCCAAAAAGTACACACAACCAAAGTGTCCATCAACAGATGATTGGGCAGATTGTGCTATAGCCATATAATTAACTATTATTTAGCCATCAAATAGAAGGAAATTGTGATATATACTACAACATGATGGACCTTGAAAAGACTATGATAAATGAAATAAGCCAGGCACAGATAGACAAATATTATGATTCCATTTACATGAACTACCTAGAATAGGTCAATTTACAGAGACAGAAAGTAGAAGAGCAGTTACCACAGGACTGGGAGGAAGCAAGGAATGGGAGGTTTTGTTTATTTTTTTGAGCTGGGAGTCTAACTGTTGCCAGGAACCATGAGACCATCATGGCTCACTGCAAGTTCGACCTCCTGGGCTCCGGTGATCCTCCCACCTCAGCCTCCTGAGTAGCTGGGACTACAAGCATGTGCCACCGTGCCAGCTAATTAAAAAAATTTTTTTGTGAAGATAAGGTCTTGCTATGTTGTCTAGGCTGGTCTAGAATTCCTGGACTCAAGCAGTCCTCCCACCTTAGCCTCCCAAAGTTCTGGGATTACAGGCATGAGTCACTGTGACCAGCCGAGGGAGTTATTTTTTAATAGATACAGAGTTTTTGTGTGTATGATGAAAAAGTTCTGGTTATAGATAGTGGCGATGGTTATACAACATTGTGAATTTATTTAATGCCACTGAACTGTGTACACTTACAAAATGGTAAATATTATGAATATTTTACCACAGTTAAAAATATCCTGGCAAAACCCTTTAATCTACTGCTCTCTCTTAGCATTAAAACAGTAAGATCTAGCCGGGCGCAGTGGCTCTTGCCTGTAATCCCAGCGCTTTGGGTTGAGGTGAGAGAATTGCCTGAGCCCATGGGTTCTAGACCAACCTGGACAACATGGCGAGACCTTGTATCTACAATAAATAAAAAAAATTAGCTGGACGTGGTGGCACACGTCTGTAATTCCAGCTACTTGGAAAACTGAAGCAAAGGATTGCCTGAGCCCAGCAAGTTGAGGCTGAGGTGGCCCTGAGCACGCCACTGCACTCCAGCCTGGGTGACAGAGTGAGGCTCTGACTCAAAACAACAAAAAAAAGACCAGTAAGATCGAGTAATGGCCACACAAGTGTAGCAGGGTTATTGTTGTTCAGAAAATTCGTTCTAGTCAGCTGATTTACAGCTTTAAAGTCTTGGTTAACCTGGTGTCCTCATTTTGTAATTGAATACTCATCCTCATCTTTAAAAAGTATGACAAGTAGAATTTAGAAAGCATATAGAAGAGTAAAAGTCTAGAAATCTCAATGCATTTTAGTAGTGCCAGGCATGGTGGCACGTACCTGTAGTCCCAGCTACCAGGGAGGCTGAGGCTGGAGGATCGTTTGAGTCCAGGAGTTCTGGGCTGCTGTGTGCTATGCCGATCGGGTGTCCGCACTAAGTTCGGCATCAATATGGTGACCTCCCGGGAGCGGGGAACCACCAGGTTGCCTAAGGAGGGGTGAACCGGCCCAGGTTGGAAACGGAGCAGGTCATTTTAGTGGTAATAATGTTGAATAAGTCCTATTTGGCTTTTTTTTTTTTGAGTTGGAATCTCATTCTGTCACCCAGGCTGGAGTACAGTGGCATGCTCAGGGCTACTGCAGCCTCAGCCTGCTGGGCTCAGGTGATCCTTCCACCTCAGCCTTCCGAGTAGCTGGAACCACAGGCGTGCATCACCATACCCGGCTAATTTTTTGATTTATTGTAGAGACGAGATCTTGCTAAATTGCCCAGGCTGGTCTAGGACCCCTGGACTCAGGCAATCTTCTTGCCCCCACCTCCCAAAGTGCTAGGATTACAGATGTGAGCCACTGTGCCCGGTTCTATTTGGCTTTTAAAATA
>CAUYQG010266455.1:0-42212 GCA_963574415.1 Tarsius wallacei
CAAAGGCAATCTACAGATTAAACAAAATACCCATTAAATTACCAATATAATTATTCTCAGACCTGGACATGATAGTACAGAAATTCATATGGAAACATAAACGACCATGAATAGCCAAAACAATCCTTAGCAAAAGAAACAAAGCAGGAAGTACTACACTTCCAGGCTTCAAACTTTACTATAAGGCTACAATAATCAAAACAGACTGGTATGCGTACAAGAACAGTCATATGAACCAATGGAACAGCATAGAGGTTCTGGAAGCAAAGCCTCAATTTCTCAACCAACTCATCTTTGACAAAGCCTGCGACAACAACCACTGGGGAGAGGAGAACCTATTCAGTAAATGGTGCTGGGAAAATGGGCTGATCACATGCTGAAGATTGAAGCAGGACCACTACCTATTAGCATTTTCAAAAATTAGCTCTAAATGAATCAAAGTCCTAAACATAAAATTTCAAACTATAAGAACCTTAGAAAATGCAGGAGACACCTTTAAGGAAGTTTTATCGGGCAACCAATTCCTGATCAAAACCTCAAGTGCCTATGCCATATGAGATAAAATAGACAAGTGGGACCTCATCAAACTGACAAGCTTCTGCAAAGCAAAAGAAAACATCAAGAGAGTGGGGAGACAGTCTACAGAATGTGAAAAAAAAATTTACCAACTGTGTATCTGAAAAAGGTCTAACATATAGGATCTACAAGGAACTCAAATATGCTGGAAGAAAAAAATAGCCCCATTAAATAGTGGGCAAAAGACATGAATAGACACTTCTCCAGAGGTCATTTTTCAAGCTGCCACAGAATAACTTGTAGATCTTATCCCTTTCCACAGGAGAAAAAAAATTAATAAAGTAACTTTCTCATAACTCTCTCACTATAAGACAGGGTGTATGACTAAGGTAACATGGAAAATATAAATGCATATTGAAAGAATATTTTAAAATTTTGTTTAAGGCAACATAGGATGGGCATATTATTAACTTGCTTAGATAGATAGATAGATAGATAGATAGATAGATAGTTAGATAGATAGATATTACTTTATAAAACTCAAATAATGATTTCTCTTCCTGTAGACTAGGACTGCTGATAACCCACAGTTATGTTGTTATAGCAGAATAAGAGCAAATAACTGAAGTGTCAGGTTATGAGAACAAATTTTTTTGGAAAGATCAGTAGTAGGAAACTGCCAGGGGAGTGGGGGAATACCTCATCAGCAAGGGTACCTGCATAATGAACATTTGTATACCTAACCCTGAATTGTATCCCACATCTTTAAAATTAAAAATTAAAAAAAATAAACAACAGCAAAATCTTATTTAACCAAGCCCCTAAAAATACTTTAAAGGAAATATTTTCTAAAGTCTAAAGCATACTACATTTATAAAGTAGTCTTACTGGTATAGTACATATTTTCTGTTAGATCAGCTTTCAAGAGACCATGACACTAGAAAAGAAACACCGGTACTAACACTAAAGTCAGAGGAGTAGTAACTGATTATTCATGAAATTATCAGAGACAGATAAAGGCATGAATGACTTTAGTGGGGTTTAAGTTCCCAGCATTGTTGAGAAAATTCAGGGCTCTTGAGCAATTTGAAGGAAGGTACTAGAAATGGATTGCCATCATGCAACTGGTATGTAGGAAGATTAGCCTCATCTCTTAAACGGTTATTATGAAAAAACAAAACTTCTGCCCACCAGTACTGGAAAGCTGCACAAATACAAGTTGCTAAATAGGTGCCATTGACAGAAAAGTGATCATCAGTTATCCTTGAGAAAGCAGATGACAAGCTTGGATCTGATGTGTGAATGAAGCCCAGATTCACACAGATATGCGATATGGTGACGACAACACAAAATTGTAACATAAAATGTGGTATAACACTGATGAATCAGTAGAAACTTAGTAAAGCAAATACAGAAATTTCTGGAAGAGATTCTTTTATGACCTCCAACACTAGATTCAGTAGAAAGAAAAAAATACGACAATATAAAACACTATCCATGAAATTCAGTAGCTTACTAAAAGGGAAAGATGGTTTCTAAAAAATTAGAAATAGAATAATCTATAATAGGTATTACATATATTTAAGGAATTCAGAGTTAAAGGAAGGAAGAAAACAATAAGGTAAGAGCATGTCAGAAATATGACAAACCTATTTTTAAAAAAGCTATAAATACATATAATATACATATCTTTTTCTAGAGAGAGGAGGATAAAATTAACTCATAAGATATCAAATATTGTTATAAAGTACAGAAAACAATATTGTATGTCATTGGCACAGATAGAGTTCATATATTGTATATATTTAAGTGGGGAACCTCAAAACATCGGAATTACTTTTGGGGGGCAGGTTCCTTAAAGTATAGGTTTCTACCACCAGTAAGTGTTTCAGAAACCCATCATCATCAGTATACCAGCTAGCATTGTTGTGAGAGACTGCATTCAGTTTCAGTTAATGGTTTTTTGGAGAATCTTTCAACTGCTTTGAACATTTCGTGATGAGTGATTTACAAGCATAACTGCCCACACCTTGCTGAGTGTTCCACAGTTTTGACCCAAAATGAAATGACTTCCATGCCCCACCCTCCCTCGTCCAATCTCACCCTGAAAGCCTTTTTTTTTTTTTTTTTTTTTAATTCCCTTGATGAAAAAAGTCCTCCAAGGGAAATATTTTGCCAATGTGGAAGAGGTGAAGCAAAAAACAGCAGAGCATTAAAAGGCATCAAAATTGATGAGTTAAAAAAATTGTTTTGAACAGTGGAAAAAGGGTCTCAATAGGTGTATTGCATCAAATGAAGAGTACTTTGAAAGTGATGAAGTTTAAACATGTAAGAATAAATACTCAATTTTTATAAATAAATTCTAGGTTTTTGGGGGGTCTCACTTCATGTATAATGTAACAGACAAGTGAGAAACAAGCCCACACATACATGGAAATGATACATAACAAAATTGTTGGCTAAACCAGCAATAAAAAGAGAAACTACTAAATAAGAGCTGGAACAATCTTCTATATAGATGCACAAAATTAAAATATGGTTATTCTTAGGCATCTTCAGGGGATTGTTCTATGAACCTTGCCAAGACCAAAATCCATAGGTACTCCAGGGTCTTATGTAAAATGACATAGAGTCTATATACATACTCTTGTACAACCTAAATTATCTCTAGATTATTTATACCTAATAAAAGATACATGCTATGTAAAAGTTTATTATATTATATTTATACTTATATTATTATACTTAATTTTATATAGTTAATTTTATTTAACTAATTTTACTATACTTAATTTTATATACTTAATTATAATTATATTAAAGTTATATATTTATATTTTTTATTTCTGCTTAATTATGCATTATTTTTATTGTATTATTTGTATTGTTTATTATGTTTTGCTTTTTTTTAATGGATAGTATCAATCTATGATTAGTTAAATCCATGCATGTATGATCCAGGAATACAGAGGGCTTGATTGTAGATTTCTTTAATCATGTCACACATAAAAATAATTTTCATATGTGCAAAAAATTTTAATAATAAAAAATAAAATGTACAAAATTTTACAAAATAGAAAACGCTTTCTTTAAGCAACATTTTGAGAGTACAAAATTTGAATTAAAGTTAAAATCATATATTAGAAATTAAACTCACATGCAAAACAAAAAGTATGTTATTGACTATGAAAAAATATTTTCAATTTATGGAAGAAAAGTTAGGGTATAGATTATATAAGATTGTCAAGAATCCCTAAGAAACATTGAATTTAGATTATTATAAACTGAATATTTACAGAACGAAAAATCAGGACATCTACTAAGCACATAAAAAAGATTCCACATCAGCCATTGTCTAGGAAATCCATAATAAAAATGATAATGAATTTTTTACTAAATTAGCTTAGAAAAAATAATGTCTGAAATTATCAACAATTGGCAAGGATGTGGAGTGATGGAAACTTTTTTTTTATTTTAAAGATGTGGGATACGATTCAAGATTAGGTATACAAATGGTCATTTTTACAGGTTTTCACTTTGGTCTCCACTTTACCTGGTTTGCAACCAGGTACACTTATTGATGACAAGTTTTCCCCTCATCTTCCCTGGCAGTTTCCCACTACTGTCAATCCCTTTCTTGTAGTATTATAATCATTATTCAGGGTTTGCTTATGAATGAGAACATGTGGTATTCAGTTCTTTGTTTCTGTGATAGATCACTGAGTATTAGAAACTCTAAGTCCATCCATGATGCTGCAAAGTTCATAGTTTTGTCCTTCTTTATAGCTGTGTAATATTCCATCCATACACTCCCACCAACAGTGCAGATATGTTTGCTTTCCCCCACGTTCTCTTCAGCATCTGTTGTTTCTTGTGTTATTGATGATGGCCATCCTGACTGGAGTTAGGTGGCACCTCAGTGTGGCTTTAATTTGCATTTCTCTGATGATTAGTGAGGCTGAACACTTTTCATGTATTTGTTGAATGCTTGTATGCCTTCTTTGAGAAGTGTCTATTCCTATCTTTTGCCCATTTTTTAATAGAGCTTTGCTTTTTTTTATTTTTAGCATGTTTGAGTTCCTTGCAGATTCTAGATGTTAGGCCTTTGACAGACATACAGTTGGCAAATATTTTTTCCCATTCTGTGGGCTGTCTCTCCACTCTCTTGATGTTTGTTTCTTTGTTGTTGTTGTTGTTGTTGCTGTTGTTTTGCTTTGCTTTGCAGAAGCTTTTCATGTAGTGTTGAAAGTGAAAATTGATACAACCGCTTTGAAGAACTATTTGGCAATATCTGGTAAAGATGAAGATGCAGGTAACCCGGGCCCCAACAATCACACTCCTGTACGTATGTCTATGCAAAGTCTTGCAGATGTGCACAGGAAAGTTAACTACAGCATTGTTCCAGTTCTTTAAAAAATTGGCATTTTAGAAGCATTTGAATTATGGCAAATTAAATACAGCTAATTCCTTACATAACTACTTCAACTACTAAATTCATGAAAATTATTTTGCTTATAATTTATTTGAAAATATTTTAACTGTTTTTGATATAGGTATGTGTGTGTGCATTCCTTTATATGTATGGATTTTGTGTGTTTGTTGAGAACGTATCGTATCAGAGAAGGTAGTTCAAGGTCAGCTTTACAATATTGAGGTTGCAACTAAGAATATCATACTTAGTCAAGAGAAACAATCATAAAATGAGAAAAGAATTACTAAGATGAGTTATAAATACAAAAATGCTTAAAAATACAGTGAGCCAGTACCAAGAACTTAAAAAAAAAAAATAACAATAGGGCTAGGGAAAAAAAATAGTAAGGTTCTCAGCTTAAGAAGCTATAAGAGAAAACAGTTGTTTTATCAGTAAAAATGATATATTGATGGATTAATATACACATTTTTTGTTCTTCTACCTGGTTCTGGCATAGAGATAAATTTCCTTGTAATTAGCTAAGCTACTTCACTCATGTTATATGAATTATAGTGATAAAAATAAATGACACCAGAATAAGGTAAGGGAAGTGTTAAAACAAACAAACAAACAAAAAGCAAAAATAAAATAAAATAAAATAATGCAGCTAGTAGCTGTGCTTCAAAAAGACCCAGGGCACTAGTTCAAAGTATAGGCTACAAAAGCACAATTCATGGGGTCATTTTAGCTAAAATAAGAAAGCCTAAGACTAATATCATCTGAGGACATGCAGTTATCAAAAGTGGGGTTAAAAAAAATTCCTGACAAATATTGTAACTTGGACATAGACTTATATTTCATTCCCAGTGCACCTACCATAACTAAAAGGATTAGAAAAAGCAGTAAAACCAGCAATAAAGCTGGAAAATAAGGAATGGAATCAGGAAAATTGCTGCCAACTATATGATATTGCCCATTTCAAAAATAATCCCAAGATCCTTGTAATAATTTTCTTCCAAAACAAAAAACAAAACAAAACAATGTTATAAAAGACTAGGTGGAATACTTATGGTAAAATTCCACTGACATCTCTTGAATTAGAAGGCTGAAGAACAGAAGTACCTCTATTGAGCACTGCACTTAAAATCCATTTAAAAATAAAAGTAACCACACCGTGGGGTCCACCAGCAGCCACAATCAACCCAAAAGGGACTTATGCAGGTGACCAAGTTTTCTCCTGATACAGCTGAGTATTACTGGAGAAGGAAGATGTGGAAAGTTGTGGCAACTCTTGCAGCAAATAAAATATATTGACAGTTTTTCTGTTATAAGCACCCCCCAGGACCTTCATATTTTTCCACTTTAATTGAATAATGAACACATAATGCACATCTGCCATCAGCTTTCTAACTTCAGTTCCCAGCGCATTTGTGTATCATGCATGTATCAAAGAGGGTTGGTTATTCTGCCTTTTGCGATATGTATCAGAGTGATTTGACATCACTGTATTCAAAATACATTGGGTGTCCTGAGGCAGAGTATGCAATATATAATGCTGTTATAAATTATGTAAATGCGCAACATATTAAGAAAAACATTATGTTATGAAAGAAAGGAAGTCACATTTTAGGCAATATGAGTATGATAAGATTAACTTTATCATGATAAATTATAATAATGATTACTAATTAATAATTTCCTCATGATACAATTAAAGGGACTATGGGTCAAATGAAATAAAATATAGCATATAAGTTATTAAAATAACAGAATAGGATAAAATGTCTGCCTGTATTTAGTCAACTGAAAATATCATGCATGACCCTTAAAATAGCATTAAAGATTCCTCATAAAATAGGGGATCAGAAATTTTACTGCAATGATGGCTAAAAAACATAATACATACACAGAAACACACAAATATATTTTTACATGAATGGATGGATCTGAAACAAAATAAAAGGGGTGCTCTAAAATGTGTAGCAAAGTGAAAGACAGACATAAAGGAGTAAGTGAGTCCTGTAGACAAGTGACTCATTAAGCATCTATGAAACTGGCAGAGATCGGAAGGAATGGAGAAAACTACAGTAATTCCTGGGCTCCAAGAAGCCTATACTTCAGTGTGTACACACACACACACACACACACACACACACACACATACACACATACATAGATAGATATAAACCTATGCATCTTAGATCTATTTTATTTTAATTTATTCTAAATTAGAAGACAAGAAAGCTTTAATTGTTGCTTCTAGAGATTTGTGTTAAAAGACAAAAATTTGTTCTGTGAATGTATAGTCCATAGAAGGCTCTCACTGAGTTTAAGGAATTAATTTAAATTGTATGTTTGGTTCAAAATCAATACTTTCATTGGGATTTTAATTTAAAATGGATTGGGCCTATAATGCCTTCCAGATGAAAATAATCATCCCTGTAGAAAAGAACTCACAATCCACAACACAAACATGTTTTGAAGGACGATTTCTAATAAAAATAATTGTAACAAGCTTTGGTCTAAAAAGCACAAATCACAACTGATGTCTGATAGAGTTCAATAAGATAGAGAGATAAAAACAAGAAATAACAGATCTACAATATAAAGAAAGAACTCTAACATTATTTGGAGAGGTGATTTTTTTTTTTTACTTTAAAAATCCAAAGTAACATCCAAAAGGGAGACACAATAAGATCTTTTAGTGAAATTTTTGAACAGTGTTTAAATAATTGCATTTCAATAGACCTGCAACAGGAGATAAAAGTGCAATTCTAAAATCTCTTATCTTGTTAATATTCATTACATATGTCAAGAAATACATTCAACAAAAATACAACACTTTTATTGATGTAATTATAAAACTTGATTGATAACTAAGTTCTTATTTAAATGGAAACTACATCAGTGAAAATAGATATCATGTTCATTGAATCAGATTTAAGGATATATCAATTCCAGGCAAAAGAAATATTGATTTTGTTCCATGAAGATTGTAAAGCTGATACTGAACGACATAAAAAACAAAGGTTTAGAATAGTTAAGACTTTAATGAATAAATAAAAAGGGAGATGGTTTGTCCTATCAGTGTTAAGACAAAATATATTGATTAAAATAGTGAAGCATGGACTACAAGAAATAAATATTGACAAAAAGATTAGAGGGAGACTTGAAAGACACACATATGCAAGCTCAGACATTTAAAAACCTAATATATAACATAATCATTAAGAAAAAATAGTCAGGAACCATAAAATATCCCTACCTCACTCTATGTTCAAAAATCAGTTCTAAGTAGATTAAGCAATTAAATGTGAAACATCAATATATAAAACTTTTGATCCAAAATATAATAAAATATATTTATGAATGTGGAAAATAAAATATTTGAAATGTACTAAAAAATTCTACCCACACAAAGACAGGATTATAAATTCTATTGACACAAATTAAAAATGTTTGTTTCTATGGCAAATAATCAGTATCCAGATTATAGAAAGCAATTCTACAATACAAATAGAAAAAACTAAGCAATATAAAAATAGTTGAAACTCATCAATAGTTATTTAAAAAGGAAACCCAAATGACTTTGAACCCTATTTAATGATGCAAAAGTTTATTAGTAAAGAGATCTATGTACATTAAAGACGTTGTGAGATACAAAGTACATTATCTAAGCTGGCAAAATAAAATGTCAAAATTGGCCAGTGTTGAGAATGTAGGGAAGAGTTTTAATAGTCATACACTCCTGGTTAAAAATCTAAATTGGTACAGTTTTCATCTGCAAATCATTTGTCACTATCCTGAAAACATAAACAGGTGCATATAACATTGCTCCACACTTTGAATGTTAGGCATAAAAAAATGAACAGAAAAAAAATGAAACGTAGCACATAAGTATAAATAATTCAATAAAAGATTAAAAATAATATAGAGATCATTTATGTTGTTTCTAAAAAAGAAACAAAATTGGTCTATTAGATCAAGACAATCCAGACAGTAGTAAAACAAATTATAGGGAAAAGTGCTTTATTTCTTACTTTTACTAAGAAACTAATTGCAATATGAGGGGAAACCTCTCCCCAAACAGATTTTTTTCGAAGGGTGGATCCTCTATGAAACTGGCTTCCCCTATTAGGTAAGTATTCTTGGAACATATTGGCATCAGTGTGCCAGCTAGTATTGTTGGGAGAGGCTGCGGTCAGCTGCAGTGAATTTTTTTTTTTTAGATTATTTCAACACGTTTGCCCATTTTGTGATGGATGATTTACATGAACAACCTGCCCACACCACACTGAGTGTTCAGAAGTTTTTGACCCAAAACGGCATGACTCCCACACCTTACCTCCATATTCACCAGATCTCTCTCCAAGCAACTTCTTTTTTTTTGTTTACCTGAACAACAAAAAAAAATTCTCAAAGGGAAATGTATCGCCAATGTGGAAGAGGTGACATATAAAACAACAGAAGCACTAAAAGGCATCAAAATTGACATATTCAAAAACTGTTTTGAGCAGTGGAAAAAATATCTCAATAGATGAATTGTATCAAATGGAGAGTACTTTGAAGTCTAAACATGTAAAAATAAATACATAATTTTTTATAAATAAATTCCAGTTCTTTGAGGGTACCCCCTCGTATTCCAATTCTTGATATTGGTAATTGTAAAGCTCTGCATTTATAATAATATATACATAATATAATGTCAATAAAAGTGAAATTGTGACATATTCATTTCTTCAACTAGGAAAAAGTGAAAAAGGAAAACTATATAAATACAGAAAAGGAAACAAAAATCACAGATGTGCTAAAAAAGGAAATTGACAAAATTACCAGATACAAGAAGTTAAAATGAAAAGAATAATGCTATATATCAATCATACTACAAACAGTTAATTTGTTTTTGTAATGAAATTATGTGTATCTTTTTGAAAATTTTCCAAAATATCCTACGGTGAGGTGATATATCAGTTGAAGAATGTGATGTATATTTAGAAAACAGATCAGTAGATCTAAACACAGACCAATGAATGAAAGACAAAGTCATGGAATATAATTTAATATAGCATTAAAATATTTTAAATTTTTAAATTAAAATGTCTTTAATATTTTGTAAATATTTGTTTTAAAATACTTGATAATTATAGTTGACATTTTAAATTGTAAATAATGCCTAAATATTGTCCCATAATTAGCACTTATTTATCTAATATTATATTTGGAATTTTGCTTTCTGGCACTCTAAAATTTAATTGTTTTGAAATCTACAGAACTGAAATTTTATATTGTTAGATGTATCATTCTGGTAACAAAGTCACATCATATTTACTTTAAAATATTTATGTTTATAGAGAATTTTAAAAATCTTTTCCAAAGCAAAGTTAATACTACCAACCAGAAAACTATTGATATACTTTAGTAAATCAAATAACTTAAAGCTTCTATACATGAAAGAAAGCCACACTACTAAAATTAAAGTGTTTCTTTTAAGCTAGAAAGCAAACTTGAACTTTAAACAGGATTAGCTAACTTGAACTCTTATTGCCCATAGCTAATCTATATTTTAAGCCTTACCTATGATGAAATTTGCTGAAGATTAAGTTTCTGTTATTGTTTATCTAACAGTAAATTAATGAAAGGTAAAAAAAATCAAGACATGCATTCTGATATTTCAGTTTTATGCCTTATAATTTTTTCCTGAATTCCAGAACAATGGAGTTACAATAATCCCCAGAACAGGAGAATTCCATAACAGAATCTTTATTTCAGATAATTTTCTTTTTAACACCCAAAAAGTGAAAATAAATTCTCCAAATACTTTTTTACTACTCAAGCTTCCAAAGTATATTCTTGACTGGGAGTTGTCTGTGTTCTGAAATAAGTTACTTCATGTGTTTTGTGTGAGTTTAAATAAGTTAATTAGCCTTGTTAAAATATGCAAAATACTGAAAAGAAAATAAATATCATCTATAAACTGAAAAAAATCTCCACTTTTTATTTTAATTCCTATGGCTCTCAAACTCTTAAGCTTCCTAATGTCAATATGAATGTATTTATTCAAATTGGTAATTTTGTATTTCTAACCCAAGTTCATGTATTTTTTGTGTTTTGATCTATGTATTTAAAGAGTTATGTAGGCAGTTAAAGAGAATATATTTAGAATCACATATCAATACTTATTTAACTAGAAGCCACATCTCTCTGTTTCTACCATTTTATTTGACAGGGAAAAAAAAGTCTAGCGAGAAAGTAGGTTCATATTTTTTGTTGTTTTTCATGCTTTATTTATACTATTAATTCATTTATTTACTCAGTAAGCTATTGAGTACAGAGAAGATACCAAATAAGAAAATGAACTAGATAGAATTTCTTTCCCATTAAATGTAAATATTCAAAGGCAAAATTGATGCTCAGGCAAATATTTGAAATACAATATTGCAAGTCACATAATGAAAGTTCTATAGAGGCACAAAGGATGAAGAAATAAACTATGACACAGTAAAGGGAATTAGGTTTTTCTCAAATCTTGAAGTATCTGCTGCAGGTCTCTACAGATAGGAAATTTTCAAGAATAGAAAAAATGAGAGGAAATTTCGGGAGGAAAGAATAATGTAGTCAAAAGTACAGAAGCTCAGAAGAAACTGAGGTCTGGAATCAGCACGCCTTTGAAAATGGCTTCAACATAAAGAATCTGTTTAACCATTACAAAAAAAACAATTGTCAGCAAAGTCAAATATGATGGTTAACTGTATGTGTTAACTTGACTGGGCCATTTGGTGTATCTAGTTAAATACTTCTTTTGGGCATGACTGTGAGAATGTTTGTGAATTGATGGACTCAGAAAGCAGATGGCCCTCAACAATGTGGGTGGGCCTTATTCAATCCACTGAGGGCTAAAATAGAACAAAAAGGGGGAATAAGTCTGAATTCTCTCTCTGCCTGACTGCTTGACCTGAGACACTGGTTCTCTTTTATTTATTTATTTTTTTTCCAATTACAAAGATGTGGGGTATGATTCAGGGTTAGATATACAAACATTGATTATTCAGGTACCCTTAATGATGAGGTATGCCCCTCCCTCCCTTAGCAATTTCCCTCAACTGCCAATCCCACCCCATACCCGACAGTTTCCCATTACTGCCAAATGCTTTCTTTTAGTATTATAATTGTTCAAGGTCCACTTATGAGTGAGAACATATGGTACTCTGTTCTTTGTTTCTGTGATAGATCACTGAGTATGATTGACTCCAGATCCATCCAAGTTGCTGCAAAGTCCATATATTTGTTCTTCTTTATGGCTACATAATATTCCATTGTGTATATGTACCACATTTTCTTTATGCAGTCCAGCTTCGATGGGCAACAAGGTTGGTTCCATTTTGCTATTGTGAATAGAGCTGCAACAAACATATGTGTGCATGTATTTTTTTTGTAGGTATTTGAGTTCCTCTGGGTATATTCCCAATAGGGGAATTGCTGAGTCATATGGAAGGTCAATTTCTAGTTCTTTCAGAAATCACCACACAGTCTTCCAAAGAGGTTGCATTAGTTTGCATTCCAACAGTCCCTTTAAAAAGTGGGCAAAATATATGAATAGACAATTCTCAGAAGAAGACATATGGGGAGCCAACAGACACATGAAAAAGTGCTCAGCCTCACTCATCATCAAAGAAATGCAAATCAAAACCACATTGAGAGACACTGGTTCTTAAACCTTCAGACTTGGAATGGAATTTACTTCACTGACTTTCCTGGTTCTTTGACTTGCAAACAACTGATGGTGGGACTTCTCAAACTCCATAATCATATAAGCCAAAACTTTATAATAAATCTAATTGTATGTAATCATGTATTATAATCCCATTTACAGATCTCTCTCTCTCTCTCTCTCTCTCTCTCTCTCTCTCTATATATATATATATATATATATATATATATATCTTATTGGCTCTGTTTCTCTGAAGAACCCTGATTAATACATCAGCTTAAACTGTCCACATCTGCTGCCAAAAATTGCAGAGGTTACCAGACTACATAATTTTTCTGCTTAAGTTTATGTTTTCACGATCCAGTCATGGTTCTATAGAACAACAGTTAATTATTCTCTTGTCTCTTCTCTCTATGCCTGTCTTTTGATTTTGTCAGGTTCTGAATAAATATATGTATATTTTTCCTGTTGAGACAATCAAGCACCAGCATGCTGTGGGAGAAAATATCTCACAATAGATTAGTAGACTACAAATGTCTGTCCTCCAACCTCTTCTGGGTTCTCCATGCTTCTCAGCAATGTTTTCATGATACTTTCACAACCTTCCCTGGCCATTCCCCACAGCAACTCTTTATAGGGCTGCTCCTAGAGGGTTCAAGGGTAAGATAGGTATTTTTGTGGGCCCCTTGTCTGTGTAAGCAAATTAATTAAATCTGTATGACAAAATCCATCTGACTTATAGTACTTTACTGATGAAGATCAGAAACCTGGGTAGGAAAGTGAAATGAATGTATTTGTTTAGTGTCTAAACAGAGTATATGAAGATCTTTCTCAAGTGACCAAGCCGCCTCTCTTAATCCTTTACTGTCAAATGTGTCATTATTGAATAATTGTACATGTTCCTCCACAAGAAAAAAAGAAGCAGTGATATTTTACTCACAATGGCTTTTTGGAGCCTGTTGTATTGAACAATATAGATCTCCTTGTCACTGCATTTCCCTAATGCCACTTATATAATGAAGTTTATATCGTTACTCATCCATTGTGGTTTCCATGTATATTGGCTTTCAGTGACTCTCTCAAAGATTTTGTCTGTGTTCTGATAATAAAACCCACAAATACAATTTTTTCCCAAATTAGATAGGAAAAAAAATAATTATTTAATTCTGAATATGTAAAATTTACTGTTTGGAATTGTATACCATAAAATTGAAAAATATATCTTCCAACCGTACCTTCTTTTAACTAAGTAGATCATAATCCTTGAATTCCTGGATTTATGACCTTTACAATATTGATTCATCTCTGCCCTCCATACCCTATCACAAAAGCATAGTCAAGGACTATAGCATGGAGGAAGAAGGGAAGTTTCATTGATGTAAGGAATATTTTCTACTTACTCAAAACATCTTAAGACTAACCTAGGGTAGCATGTGTCACCATATTGGTTGGAAACATGATAAAAGGTAAAGGAATCGGTAGGGTCTATTAGCATTAGCAAACAATGGTCTTCTGAAACTCTTGGGGAGACAGGCTCAGTCATCACTGGAGGACTGCCTGACATGAGACCTGAACACTGACTAGGGTGGGGTGACTCCTCCAATGTCAAGATGCACACCCCCTCCAAGGTGACATTGTCAGTGCCAGTTAGCCTATACCACTAGGACATTTTGAGTAACACTTTAGCAACCAGAACTCAGATTTGGGGTGTCCTGTCCTGACATACTATATCTGTGAACTGGTCCTAGCCACTGGGTGGGGTTCCAAGAGGCATAGGGCTAAGAGTAAAGGCCTCCCTTGCCCAAGTCCAAGGACTGTACTACTCTATTAAATCTATTTGTGCTTTTTAAAAAGTATCTATATCTTCATTACCATTTTTATACTCTATAGATCCTGTCAAAGTTTAGTTTGAAAGATATAAAGTGGAATTCTCTCATCATGTTCAATTTACAAACATTCAGATCCAACTTACAGACTCACCTGTATACTCATTCTTAATTACTTCCATCAAAATGTGATCATTGTGACTTTGGAGTCAATATGATAGAATGCTTTAAAGAACAGTGTCTAATGTTTCATAGAATTATTATTCAGCTTCAAATTAATAATATGGTATTTTACTTTAGGGCTCAAACATAACTTTTTATTAATAAAATGTTTATATTATCTAGTTCATGGAGTTGTGGCAAGATTTAAATACAAGAATGTTTGCAAATTAAAGTGTTAGCAAAATAGAACAGCCTATATATTACTGAGGTTATATATTTGTTGCTATAGAATAATTTGCATATAGTATTTTTTCTCCATTTTAAGAAATAAATATTTTTCTGTTAAAGTTTAACCATAGAATGAAAAATAGCTCTAACCAATAGAAACTAAATAACATTTTAGCTATGAGATTTGGGAGCACATAGGTCTGTCCACAGATTAAATTTAAAAAAACCCTAAAGCAAGTTCTTGAATAGGGAGCATATCTCAGCTGTCCTACCCAGCACCAGCTCAACCGAAAAGCAAAAGTCACAATGTGAATAGAGATTATTTATTCTTCACTTCAATTCACAGACATTTATTTTTATTTACCTCCACAAAATTTGCATTAATGTAATGGGAATTTGACATTTATATAAGGCAGGGATAGGTACAGTTATATAATATAATTCCATAGACGAACAGGTATAGATAAATATGCATGTGACATTTTTTTAATAAAAAGATTTGCTCTTCATTATACATAAGGATATCCATTATAACTAATCCATGAAATAAGTTAGATTCAGCAAACACAAGAACAATGATGGAGTTGTCCTTAAAAACAACTTACATAGCCGTACAGGAATTCTTGTATAAATAGTATAGTCCTGCAGTCTCGCTTATCCAATCTGACTTAAAGCAGAGAAAAAAGTATAGAGTCACTTTATTAGAGCATAAGAAAGACTGTGAACAACGGTGTTTAAGAGTTCAACACATCAGAGTTTTAGGTAACTATGTTAACTGAAGTGTAAGAAAAGCATACCTCTTCAGTGATTTTTATATTAAACAAATAGAACATATTAGTTGATGTTTTAGAAGTTCAATGTTCTTTTTTTATAGTAGTGTGAGTTAGTTATTTCTTGTGCATTATCTTAGATGCCTTTGGCTCCTTTCCATTATTTGTGTGATAAGCAATTACCTTTGCTTTCCTGATTTCTTCTTTTTATTACCAGAGCATATTGTTTTTAACTGATAGTTTTTTTTTTAAATCGTGGTAGGAGGAGAGACAGAAAGGAGATGGTGAATTTCATTTCTCTAGTATGTTTCTGGTAATATAGAGCTCATTAAAGAGAAAAATCTCTATATGAAGTGTTTTGTATTCACTATTATCAATTAGAATTTTGAACTTTATCTGTTTGTAACTTAATGGCAAATTGAATAGGGCAAGCAGAATCCTTAGTAGAAATTAATATTTTATTATGTTAATATTTAATGGCATTTTGGCCTAGCAATATATAAATTCCATTTTTAAGCTCATCTTTTTTGTTAGTCTCATGGTAGTTCTAAAATTTGTATATATAATGTTTAACATTTTATTCTTTGAATGGGATAAGTAAAAAGTAAATAGAAATAGAATTAGAATTGGGGAATACTTATTATGGTAGGTCTTTAGTAAAAAGTGTAGAAGGGATATGTAATATTTACCCTCAATCAATTTCCAGATAAACATAAAATCTAATCCATGTATTATATAGCATGCTACAAAGTAATAGAGAGTCTTCTTAAATAAATGCAAATGTGTACTGGAGTGGTGACCTATAACACTTAGGCACTATTTTAACAGCAATGTTTGTTTATTAACTGAAGCAGAAGTCAGTCAACTTTTGTATAAAGAGCTATGTACTAAATATTTTAGGCTTTGCAACCACAGAGTCTTTGTTGCAACTACTCCACTCTGCCATCGTGGACTGAAAGCAGTCATACTTAAATGAATAAACATGGCTGTGTTCCAGTAAAACAATCTACACAAAAGGAGGTGGCCAGCTATAAATTGCTGATTTCTTAGCTGAAGGGAAGGAACTTAATGTCCCTGGATTGGGTTTCTTGCCTAATATAAGACTTATTTTTATAATGTCTAAGTCATAGTACCCAACTAAACTGGCAAGAGATTGTTGGAAAGGGCTTAATATTTATAGTCCAACATTGCCTGTTATGCACAGTTAGCAATAATTAAGGTGGTTTATACTGAAGTACATTGAAAAAGTGTTATATTCCTCAAATTATTCCCCATATCAACTGCCTCACACACGAATGCATTCATACTAAGTCATTGTTCTTTACTTACAATAGGACACAATCATCATCAGAAGATAACCAAATATTAGGCAAGCGAAAGTTAGATGAGGTAAACTATAGTTTGCATGTTACTTATGCACAGTTCTTAGCAGTAATAAGGGTAGAAGTATTATTTCCAAGTTACAGATTACAGACCAGAAGCTCAGCATGAACACACAAACTGATCAAGTTCTCACTGATAGTAAATTGGAACATCAAATATGAATTTCAAATCTGCCTGACTCCAAACCCTATGCTTTTTTTGGGGCGGGGGGGGCGGCAAACACCTCAGCTGAGTACATTGCCTACTACTGCTTTGTTGTATTTAAGCTTTGCTTCTGTAAATTATTTGTTATTCGCAGCCACTGTAAATTTCACTGAAGCCTTATATCTGGTCAGATTTTCAATATTTCCTTCCCACTGTCCTCCAAACTCAAATTTTCTTCAAGTACTCCTTAGCCTCAGCAGTGAAGGTGCCTTCTATTCACTCAACAAAAACAACGTCTCGCATGAACTCCTATAACTTCACTATCTCTTACTCTACATAGCTCTGAAATTTTTCATTCCTTACCTTCTTTTATTATATTCTCCAAAATACTCCCGCTTCACTCAATCAGCTCGTACAAATGTCTTGATTATATCCGTTCTCAATATTTCCAGAATTATGCTTCAACTATGATTTTGTTTCTGTTACTTTTCTGGTTTCTAATTCTCAGCATACGAACATGCACAGGCTTCTTCCAGCCTGATGCCAACCCTCTAATCCCTCAAATTATTTCCAGTTGTTCCCCATTTCTTTCACTAAAATTCTTCTTGAAAAAAGTGTCTATGTCCTTGAATAACTTTATCTCTCACTCACACACCATTCCCCAAACACCCCAGCTTCTGCCATCATTATGTTGCTGAAACTGATCTCTCAAGGGTTTCCTGCAATTCTGGAGAAAATCCCTCCTGATTGGCCTTAGCTCTAGGTATCTAGACATTTAGGTGGCAATTCATGTTGGTAATCCCCCTCTTGACTTTGAAAACTCTTTCTTAGTTTTTTGTTTTCTTTGTCTCTGCCCTGGACTCCTTCAATGACTTTCTTCTTTTAATTTCTGCTTCCTTTAAAAAAAAAAAAAAGGTGCTGGTGATGACTTTACGTCATGTTTGTACTTTTCTCACACTTCCCTCCATTGGACTCTCATTTACTTTTATATATTCAAATAGTATTCCATGAAGATTCTATATCTGTATATGCTCTATCAACTCTGGATTCTTTTCCTTCCATTTGCAACAGTTTAACATCTTTTCCTGAATTTACCACCAACCATTAAAATGTAAGGTGGCCTAAAACAAACTCACTCTACGCACAACCACTAAGGAAAGCATTTTTTCTATAGTCATCTTATATCTCAAATCTCAGATTTTTCTTGAACTATTAATTCTCTCCTCTATCTCTAGCTTATTTTTGTAGATATCAAGTCTTGCAGGTTCTATCTGTGCATTATTATTTTTATTCAATGTTCTTTCTCATGTTACTGCTCCTACAAGTCAATCCATATGCTTCCTCATTTTGTTAGTGACTTTATTAATGTCTTTACTCCTCTCACCACTTTAAAAATTAAGTCCAGCTCACATTTTTTAGGTGTAGGTTGCATCATTTAATTTTCTTTTCTTCAAACATTGTTAATGCCTTTATAGGCCATTTAATTAAATATTATCCTGCCATCTTGACATCTATGGTTGTCTATTGTATGGCTCTGGATTATATATCCAATTTTATTTTCAAGATCCTGCAAATACTGTACTTGAGTCAGCTGGTATCAAACTGACTCTACAGCTGAGGTGGACTATATTGTTCCACTTCTAAATTATATTCTCACTATCCATCACCTGAAATGGTCTGTGCTTCAATTATAATTTCTAGCATTTGAAAATTTCACATAGCCCCAAATTTCACCTCATCTCAAATGCCGGCTCCTCTTTAATTATTTTGATTTTATTCTCTAGCTGGTTGCAATCCCTTTCCCTTTGGAAACACTAGTTTTGCATCTTTTATGACAATTATCTATCTCACTGTCTAGCATCCCCTAATATATTTCAAAATGACTTAGCATAAAAACTAAATACAAACAACATGCAAATATGTGATGTATATCTCTTACAGTAAATATTTTTTTCTTTAGTTAACCTCATAAAAAGACACTTTGTTTACCTCCATACTGAACTGGGGGTGCTGAATCATATAAGTGACCTGAAAAATGTATCAATATTTCAGTGTCAGAAAAGATTAGGCTGCATATACTGTAGCAACATGGTTCTTCAAATCAGAATGTGTTATGACATAAATCATCCTTCTTACTCACATTGTATGTCCACGCAGTGACATGTCACATCTCATATTGCATTGCTCAAAACAAATCACATGACTATGATCAAGTTAAACTAGACAGAGTGAGACATAGAATAGTGGTGAACAGTTAAACTATCTATATCAGGAAGTAATTATATGCTCTTGAGAAGACTGTTCCTAATTAAACAAGCTAATGTACAGTTTCTGATGAATACCAGATAAATTAAATAAAAATGCAATGCATGAAAGATATTCTCATAACTCCTCACACCTCACTTTCTCTCTCTCTCTCTCTCTCTCTCTCTCTCTCTCTCTCTCCCCGTTTTCACCTTCTTTTGCCAGAGGCTACTCCTCAAGGAAGCAACTTTGGGCTGTACTTGTGTATATTAAATGGTAAGGAGAAGAGATTTCATACCATTTTGCCCAACAGCAGCCTGTCTGGACCCCAGTGTTAAAGACATTACAACACATCTCTTCAGAAGTCACACTTTGTACCTAACTTTTAGCTTTTAGCCATAGCAAGGAACCATAGGCATAATTGCCCTGATCAGGAACAAATTCCCTCCAGACAGACTATAGGTTCTACAATATAGTGGATAAGCTAATCAAGATGTAGGTGAGAACCAAGTGGATCAGTAAAGAGAAATGAATCCCTTGTTTTTATTTGTGATTTTCCTGAAGGAGCTTTGATTCTAATCTGAGTTTCAGTCTAGGAGGTATCTACAAACTATACCTATCCTCCATGTAGTTACTTGTATTAAAGATTTTCTTCTTCAAAGTTAAAAAAGCCTTCACTGATTCAAAAAGTGTTTGTTGACAGTCTATTATATTAGTCTACTGATATTCAGTATTTTGTGTATCAACTAGATCTATAAAATTTGTACACAATTTCTTTGTTCACAAAAGAAAGTGCAAACATTATTCCAAGAAATAAAAAGAAAAAAAGACACTGAAAATCCAATGCTGACTCACATCACTCAATTGTAAGACAAGCCCAACTGGCATGATGTCATCAACATACATGACCAGTTTGATATCCATCAGAAGGAAAAAGCGATCAAGATTCTTGCTAATTAAATGATGGCATAGACCTGGAGAGTAGTTATATTCTTGACACAGGACAATGAAGGTACATTGCTGGCATTGTCAGCTGAAGGCAAACTACTTTTGGTGGTCCTTATTGAAGGGTATAGATAAAAAACATTTGCTAGATCAATAGCTACATGTTAGGTATTAGGGGATGTGTTAATTCACTCAAGCAATGAAAACACATCTGGTATGGAAGATGCAATTGAAATCATCACCTAGTTAAGCTGATGATACTCCACTATTATTTTCCAAGACTCATCTGTCTTCTATGTCTGCAGGTAGAAAAGCTGAATAAGGATATAGCGGGAATCATTACCCATGCATTTTTCAAGTTTGATGGTGGTACTCATCTCTGCAATCCCTCTAGGGAGGAAGTACTGCTTTTGGATTATTGTTTTCCTAGGCAGAGGCAGTTGTAGTGACTTCCAACTAGCCTGTCATACCATAATAGCTCTCACACTACAGGCCAGGGAACTAATGTAAGGATTCTGCCAGCTGCTGAGGATGCCTATTCCAAGTGCATTGCACAATTGGAGAAACAATCTCAGCATGGGTTCCAGGACCTGAGCTAAAACATCACTGATCATCTTTCACAAACTTCAACACTGACTGGTAGGCTAAGTTATGTTTTGAGTTTTCAGGAATTAGTGTGAGTTCGGAACCAGACCCAGTAGTTCCTTTTCACCAGGGTACAGTTCCTCTGCTAGAAGTTCTTGCTTCCCTTTTGGAAGACAGGGGAAAAGATCATCAATATAAATTCTTGGCAGTGTTCTAAGGTCCTTCCTCAAGAAGAACTGAATTCCCCTTCATTTAAGAGGTTCTGGGTCTATAAATTGACTTAAATCCGGGCCCTGATTGAGAAGTTGTGACTCTTTATATTTTATAATTTAGGTTAAATATTTGTTTATGTAACCTGGAACTTTTTCTGCTTATACAGTTCTAGCTTATAACTATGTCAAGTAAAAACGTAATAGAAATCCTATTTTACTTCTAGGAACAAGCGGATGAACTAGCCAATGACATAGGTTGGGGCTACTCAAACTATTTGATTACTGTTTTGATTTTGCTATCCATCATGGTAGCCACACCCACATCACATCTGGCAGTGTTTGCCACCACATGGCCCCAGACATTATTAGATGCAATTATTTCCATTGCATTTAAATTACCCAATTAAGGGACTCAGTTCCCTCTCTGTTCCTTTTCATTACCCTCTCTGTTGCTCACTTACAGAGAAGAGTGATCACAGAGCATTTTAAGGAAAACAGTTTCCCCTCACAAATTTATTTCTCAGTCATAGTAGAAAGTATGTCTTCTAGACTTTTTCAGGGTAGGTGAGGAGGTCTTAAATTACAGATATATTCTAACATTCCAATTTCCCTAAACTTTTGAATCTCTTCCTTTACATTAAGCCAAAAAAGCTTAGACATTTCCAATTTGCTCACTGTGGGCAAATTTTGATCCATGTTTCAGCCAAACAACCAGTTAGAGCCCTTTCTAAATCCCTGAGCTGCAACAGAAAATGCAAAATCTCTACTAAGTGATTGAGCTCATATCAATAAATTCATTCTGATCTAAATTTATGTTCCCTCCACTGCTATCCCATACCCTTGATATCCATTCCTACACACGTTTCTTGGATTTATGTCTGTATAAATTAGAAAACTTAAGTAGTTTTCTTGGAGCACAGCACATTTCCTCATGAGTCACACTTTGTACCTAACCTTTAGGGCTCTGTATTGACTTGAGACTAGTTACAAGTCTGGAAAAAAAGAAAGATGGTATCAGTGGGTCCTGAGGAGGCTCTTCATTGTCTTGCATGGCAAGTGCCTTAGGGGAGGCCATTATAGTTTTCTCAATCAATACATGATTCATCCCTTTCATATGATGGAAAGACCACCTATACTGGGTATGGGGTGATTGCTTCCACTGGGAATAGAGAGGCCACTTTTATAGGTAAAGAAGACTCATGCCGGGCTCGGTGGCTCAGCCTGTAATCCTGCGCTTTGGGAGGCTGAAGAGAGAGAGAATTGCCTGAGCCTGAGGGTTCGAGACCTGCCTGGGAAACTTGGTGAGACCTCATCTCTACAATAAAATAAAAAATTAGCTGGGCATGGTAGCGCACACCTGTAGTTCCAGCTACTAGGAAGACTGAGGCGGAAGGATCGCTGGAGGCCACTGCACTCCAGTCTGGGTGACAGAGTAAGACTCCAACTCAAAAAGAAAAAAAAGAAGACATAAAATTGTGGGGTTTCAATGCCCTCAGCTTTATCAAGGTGTTCCAGACATCAAAGTTCCAAATTTCAGGATTCTATTTCTTCCCAATAAATGTTGTCATTTCAACATTAGATGCCTTGTAAGACTTGAAGTTCAACTTGCATTGTAATTTAAAATACAATACTGCATTTCACTTTCAACAATCTCAGTCCTGTGGCTGCAGGATAAGAGACTTCTTCAGGGCACACATAGGAGCTTTCAGGTCATTTGTGTAGTACTTACATTAGAAATTTTAATTCCTTCGCTTATCATTTTAGTTCTCCATATTGTCCAGTGACATTAGGAGTGACCAGCAAAGTTAACTGTACTTGTTAGAGAAAAAGGTTCAAAAGTATAACATACACAGTCAACTAGCAATGTGATTCATAAGTAGTTGATTAGGAGTGTCTAAAGGGTAATATTTTCTGTATCTTTACTGCCAGATCACTCTATCAATGACCAGTGTTCTCTTTGCTACTTGATGTAAAGTTATTAGCACCTTTAAATCTAATGAGAGTAGAGAGAAAATTCCCAAAACCTAAAACCAATGAAAAAAACTTGTCTTGTTTCTCTAGATAACTTCCTGTATCAAAATTTTTATTAGAAAAACAAAACCAATAGAATGTGCATGTGTCTGTGTATATGTAAATTTGTTATTAAGAAAACAACAAACAAACAAACAAAAAACTGGTTCATATGACTGTGGAGGCTGACAAGTCCAAAGATCTACAGTTGTCAAGCCAGAGATACAAGAGGGCCAATGGTACAAAGGTTGAACGCCAGTCTGAGCCCTAAGCCCTGACAACCAGGAGAGAAATGACATAGTTTCAGTGTAAATGCTGACAGAATTAAGAGCCACAAAGAAGTGATTTTTCTATTTGAGTCCAAAGACAGGGAAATAATGATGTCTCAGATAAAGGCAATCAGGCAGGAAGAATCCCACTTGCTTATGGGCTAGTCAGTTTTGTAGTTCCATTCAGGTCTTCAGCTGATTGGATGAGGATCATTCACATTAGGGAGAGCAATCTGCCCTACTGAGTTTACTGATCAGCATGTCAATTTCATCCAGCTACACTCTTGGAAGTACACTCAGAATAAATTTTAACAAAATGTCTGGGCAGTTAGTAGGCCAGTCAAGTTTGCACATAAAATTAATCACCACAGTCCTCTTTAGATGAGGGCAAGAATCTACAGACATTGGCCATCTTTATTTCAGTGCAAGTTATTGGCAATAAGGGAGAAAAATTTTGCTTTCTACTTTAGTGTAAAAATATCATTCAATTCAAGGATCTAATAATGACAAAGGGTCAGCACAAAACGACCCTCTCCAAAATCATAGTCTGCTGACTGTCAAACCTGTGACCTGTAGAAAGTTATTCTGGGAAACAGCACACTGAGACTAACTCACAGATAAACCAAACCACTATGAAAATTAAATTAACCTTAGGATTCAACTTTTCTATCTATGATAATAGCTTAAAATTTCAATTTACAATTTTGTTATTCCTGCCTCACATTGCTAAATATTATTAAACAAAAGATGCCTGTTAAATCAATTTTAAGTAAAATTCAAACTATCAAACAGCAATTCATTCTTTTCTGAAGGATGGGTCTTTCAGGAATAAAATAATTACAGAGATCTTGCTTTTAAAAAAACTCATCTTTATTTTCAGAAATGAAATGGTAAGAAGAGGTAACATTAGGAAAATTAGTATAAGAGCATATATGCTTTTCTTTTTGTCCTAATTCTGCCTTTTCATATAGTTACTATTCACATTAACCTAGATGAATATTATATAGACTCATTTGAAAGAAAAGACAAGACATTATCTTCAAGTCCATTAAAATATGTTTGCTTCAGATGTCTTTAGAAGGGCAGAGTTTAAAGATGTCTAATATTTTGCTAAATGCATAGACGTATCCTTTATTTGAAGGTCGTTGGAACACTAAAAATACCTACATCATTAAAATGCTCATTTTGCTACATTTGAACTTTAAAGTACGATTATTTTTCTTGTAAAAAATAATACCTATATTTAATGGTTTAAATTTAACTTTTCCAGAAACGGTTGAATGGATTTTTAAAATCAGCTTAAAACTAACTTTGGTGATGAAAATAATAATGTACTTTAAACCTCAAAGTTTTATCACCAGTAAAAAAAGACACTGGAATAAATATACCATTTCAATATCTGTAATTATTCAAATAAATAGTAAATAACTCTGCTCAAACTTTTAAGTTAATTTCTGTGCTAATCTATAGGTATACTTATTATTATTATCATATTTTCTTATTGCTGAACAGGGGCTATCCATCTCAGGTAAATTTTTTCCTTAAAATTATATTTCTCAGCCGGGCTCAGTGGCTCAGCCTGTAATCCCGCGCCTTGGGAGGCTGAGGTGAGTGAATTGCCTGAGCCCGCAGGTTCGAGACCCGCCTGGGCAATTTGGCGAGACCTCATCTCTACAATAAATCAAAAAATTAGCCGGGCGTGGTAGCGCGCGCATGTAGTTCCAGCTACTTGGAAGGTTGAGGCGGAAGGATCGCCGGAGCCCAGCAGGTCGAGACTGCGGTGGCCGGGAGCAGCCACTGCACTCCAGTCTGGGCGACAGAGTGAGACTCCAACTCAAAAAAAAAAAAAATTATATTTCTCTTTGTATCTCTTCAATATTTATCTTGGAGTCTTTTTTCATGGAATCCACATGTATACTCATGAAAGTCTGTGTGTTTGTTTTATTTGGGGAAAAAAGTTGTTCTCAAATTCTTTTTTTTTTTTTTTTTGAGTTGGTCACCACAGCCTCGACCTGCTGGGCCCGGCAATCCTTCCGCCTCAGCTTTCCAAGTAGCTGGAACTACAGGCGCACACTACCATTCCTGGCTAATTTTTTGATTTTTGTTGTAGAAATGAGGTCTCACTAAGTTGTCCAGGCAGGTCTCGAACCCGCGGGCTCAGGCAATCCACTCACCTAGACCTCCCAAAGCGTGGGATTACAGACTGAGCCACCGAACCTGGCCTCAAATTCTTAAGTACATACTCCTCTCCTTGTCATTTTCTTCTGCCTACACCCCACTCCATAAAGTGCACTGATTATAATTGCGCAAGACAAAAAAACGTTTCAACACAATTTCATATTTCCGTCTAATAACAATGTGCACTATACAAACATTTTGGAGAAAGCCGGGTTATTTTTTTTTAGAGAAAAAGGAGATGAGAGTTGTCATAAATGCTATGAAACTATCTCAGTGTTTATCTATTATTTAATTTTTCTCAATGTTTACCATCTTACATTCCTATAACTGAATGATGCACTAGAAATATGTTTATAAATATATTTTATAAATGTGTTTGTAAATATATTTGCTAAATATTTTCACCTTAATCCTTGGTACATCTGTGCAAAATATGGGATGCACCCATGAAGAGAGTGGGTAAATATCACCTGAAACTTATGTATAATATATTATGACAAAAGGGGAAATTATTATTTCAGTTACAATAGTAATATTATAAAGAGTCATATCTATGCTGAGCTTCTAATATTAACAGTATAAAATACAAATATAGATAACTGTTTATATAAATTAACATAGAAAATACTGTGTCCAACAGCAAATGCATTAAATTGCAAACTTCTTAATTTTTGTAAATATCTTAATTTACTAAAGGAAAATAACAGCCTAAGCCCATAAAAGTATAAATGTCTATCAAAGTTGCAAGTCAGATTTTGCAAATTTGAAACAGGTTTTTCAATTATCTTTCAAATTTTCTACTGCAGGAAAATATTCAGAGAATTTCATTGAAGTATGGGGACATAGACACATGTTTATCTCTACTCCTTTAAAATAAAATAAAATAAAACAAGCCAGGCTCGGTGGCTCAGTCTCTTATCCCACGCCTTGGGAGGCTGAGGTGAGTGGATTGACTGAGCCCGCAGGTTCGAGACCCGCCTGGGCAATTTGGCGAGACCTCATCTCTACAATAAATCAAAAAATTAGTTGGGTATATTAACGCGTGCCTGTTGTTCCAGCTACTTGGAAGGTTGAGGTGGAAGGATCACCAGAGCCCAGCAGGTCGAGGCTGTGTTGGCCGGGAGCGGCCACTGCACTCCAGTCTGGGCGAAAGAGTGAGACTCCAACTCAAAAAACAAAGAAACAAACAAAAAACAGCAGGATGATTATTAAATGAAACAAAAACACACATACAAGTTCATAAAAAACAGAATAGAAAGCAATACTAGAAAGCAGATGGAGTATTAATAAAGGACTTAGCACGCCAAATAAATAATATTTAGGTTGTAGGTACAGATACCAAAAAATTCAACTGACACCAGATAATCTAGAAAAAACTCAGGAATTCAAGCAACTGGCAATTTCCAATCTAAAGGCACATATAAGTGTAAAAATAGAAAGATTGACTGAAAGTCTGTATAAAGTAGCTAGAACCCAACTTTCCTGTGATCAACACAACCACAAAGTTCCTTCAACACCATAACTGGCAGCTGGAGGTTGTTCCTAGAGACTTCAACAGAGAGTCTCTGGTCTCTGAGCCACTGGGCACAGCTAAAGCTATGATGGCATCCTGAGAATAGGGCTTGTCAGGGAAATCTCTGAAGTGCTGTAAAGTTGTCTTAGAAGAGGTCAATATTTCAGCGGCTTTGAGAGGCAAACCACATGAAGCTGCACACAAATAAGAAATAGGACATGAGAGAAAGTAGGAAAAGGAGAGAAAACATTATTTTTGATATGTACTCAGGCACATCTCACCTGACTTTTCAAAACTCACATGGGCGTAATTACTGCTGTCCTTCTGTAATTATGTTCTCAAAGTCATTTTTGTTCACACTATATACGAAGGGATATTACCTGCAGATTATAGTATATATGGTAGTGGAGGTACAGTTTGTTTTGCTTTGGTATAGACAGTGCTGAATGTCTATATGCTAAATGACGTATATCACCTCTTTTGTTCTTATGCAATCATTTTAGAGTCACTAATAGGAAAAATCCAGCAACGTTTGAAAAATTCGGATTCAATCAGATTTCTATCTAGGATACATCAGCTGGGATTTTTTTTGTTTTTTTCTAAATTGGCTTTCCAGATCTCAAAAAATTACTTATTTAAGATCTAATCCTGCTAATTTAAATTTCTGCTGAATTAAGATTTAGCTTAATTTTACCATTGGGAAGGATAGACCTAGCTCTGACTTTTAAATCTATAATATGCTGAATCCTTCTTATACTTAACTTTTTTGATGACTTCTGGTTCACAGAGTCTCAGATGTGAATTGATATTAACATGGCATAACTAAAGGCTGGAACTCATCTCCAAAAATATTAGAATTAGTGGAAATTATAATTGCCAAGCTTGTTAAGCTTGTGCAGTATGTTTATACTGATTTAATCTATTTGTCCAAATGTATTATCAAAAGGCTAAAATAGTAAATATTAAGCACACCTGATACATTGCATAATACCACTATTTCTGTCAGTAATAAAAAATACACAGATTAAAGAGACATTACATGAAAGTATGGCAATATTTTCATAGTTCAGAAAAATACAGGGTAAATTACTGCAAATCACTATGCTATTTGAAACTTTAAAGAAGTATATTCTGAAAATTCCCTTGCTGTTTAGATTATTTTTATATTTATATATTATATAAAAATAAATTATTATATTATATAATATAAAAATAAATTATATATTAAAATAAATTACAAATTATATTTATATATAGTATATATGTATAATATATGTAGTAATTATAAGTATAATTTTTTTCCTGAATATTTCACCCTGCCTTTCTTGCCTCTTCTTTACCCCACTAATTGTCTTTCAAACTCTTTCCTTCTATACTATTGGTTCTCTATTGAGGGAAATGTTGCCACACAAGGGACATCTGACAATGTCTGGAGACATTTTTAGTTGTCAAAACTTGGGGGGAAGGGTGTTCTCAGCGAGGAATGTTATTAAACTTCTTACAGCCCAGAAGAAAGCCCCTGCCAATGCATATTACCTGAACAAAAATATAGATAATTCCAAGGTTAAGAAATACCGTTCTATGTCTTTTCATATTTCTTACAAGTAGTTTTTGAAGACCAAATATTCAGTCGAGAGAGTCCTGTATATTTTTTATAGACTTGCTATATGACTTTGAATACATCCTTAGATCAAACAGGGATTGCATTTCTTCAATGAACAGTCATGTGATTAGGTTTTTGCCATGGTTTTTAGGTAATTAATTCACTAAAGAAACTTCACATTGACAACTCAATAAGTAAAACAGAACTTTGGCCCCCTCTCCTACTTTGGGGAGGTGAATCTCTCCCCTATCTCTTCTTTCTTCTCTCTAATTTACTTTCTAAATAAACTATATGTTTCAATCAAATAGATAGATAGATAGATAGATAGATAGATAGATAGATAGATAGATAAAACACCATAAACACCATTCTCTCAATTTTAAAATGCAGGTATGGTTTAGAATTCAGGCATGGTAGGCTCCATAGTTAATCTATAAGAAACTCCAAGGATTCTATGGAATATAGGCTAAAAACCTCTGAATTATAAGAATAATTCAATAGTAATTTGGGGAAAGATAATAAAAACTAAACAAAAGTTTTAAGAGTTAAGTTTAGAGAGGTTTTTATGTATCTGTTTGTTTAGATTAATATATACATATATAATATTTATATTCTTCATATTTGAAGTTTTAGGAGTCCTAGTCCTTGTTTTTTTGAAACTTTCTTCGAACTAAGTCATATCATATAAAATGTGCAATTAAAAATTCTGACTTGTCTATTTCCCCTTATGCTTTAAACTTATTCAAGATCATTAAATTCTTGCTGATTAGATTCAAAAATTTACTATAAATTACTGAATCATTTGTGTGCTCTTACATCAGGGAAAATGCTCTAGTTATTCTCCACTCTCTTTGATCAATAGATTGCAGTAAGAGTGATGTTCTGAGACCTCTGAGCACAACATCTCCCCTTCCTCTTGGAGGCCTGCTTCCTTGCTATTAAGAACTCCAAGCTAGACTATTAAATAAGGAGAAACCAACCACATTGTTTAAAGTAGGGGAAAGGCAAAGGGAGAGAGAGAAAGAAAGGGGAGGAAGAAAAAGAGGAGATGAGAAAGAAATTATGTGGAGAAGTACAGGGTTCCAGGACTCCATGGAACAGAAAATGCATACAGCTGACTCCTGCCCATTGAAGAATAATATAGCATTGCTGCTTTAAGCTGCAAAGTCTAGAGTTCTTTTTAAATTTAGTTATTTGCAACAGGCTAATTGCAGTTAAATAACAATAGACTAGTGAAGGTTTTTGTTAAATATTGACTGTTATGGAATATCATTACCTTCAATGGCTTTCAAATGTACATTCCATGATTCTTTTAACCTAGACCATTTTTGCACTCTTATTGCATTTTTTTATTTCTCATATTCTTGACGCGTTTAGACTAAAGTATTTTTTTATTATATTTTAAAATATCTGTAAATTCAAAACATGAATTCTTAGTATCACTATTTTGTATTTGTGATAAAAGAGTTTGAAAAAATGTAATGGAAAAGCTTAACACTAGTATCCTAGTATGAAATTAAATGGTTTTAAAATTATGAATTAAAAAAGTAAGCTTTCATATGCAAATGTTTTACAATTATCCAAAAGCAAACCTAAAATGAGATGCTTGCCAAATTAATTTGACCATAGAATTATTCTTTACTAAATCTGCAACAGACTATAGGGTACCAAGAATGTCTGTGGGGAGGGAATATGAAAATACAGTCAACCCTCTGTGTCCATGGGTTTCACATCCATGGATTCAAGCAACCACAGATGAAAAATATTTGAAAAGAAATTGCATCTATACTAAACACGTACAGACTTTTTTCTTGTCATTATTCCCTAAATAATTCAGTCTAACAACTATTTACGTAGCACTTAAAATGTACTGGGGGCCACTGTTGCCACCATCGCCACCACCCCTGCCTGAGGGGATACATAGCTCTCAAACCCATGAAGCCTCCTGCCCCCAGCACCACACTACTGAAACCACCACTGCTGCTGCCATGCCCCACACCTCACCCGGCGCCCAGCTCGTGGAGCTCCTCCCACGCACCACTGAAATGGTGGCTGCCACCACTGCCACCATTACCTGCTCCCTCCTGCCTTGGGCAGCCCTCAGCTCCACCCAACCTAGCCCAAGTAGCCCAGTGCTATGCTGGCCTGCATTGTCCAGCAATTTTGCATTCCACCTTCCCCAGTTTGGCCAGACTGTAGTGGAAAAGGAGATCAGCTGGAGCCATGAGATCAGCTCAACCCAGCTCAGCCTATCTCCCAGCTTGGGATCCAAGGTAATAACATCAAAATGGGAGGGATAGAAGCCCCTACCCCATGCTAGATAGACACAGACCAGATCTGAGGGGCAGATTTGGCAGGCAGCCCAGATCTGATCCACCCTCCACAGCACGCCAGGGGCAACTGACCCTAACTGTAAGCAACTCCACCAGTCTGCAATGAGAGCTAGAAATCAGAGCTGAAAAGACATTGGACTTAAAGGAAAAGTCTCAGAGTGTGCTTGGTTCCCATGTTTTACATTTTATTTTATTTTTTATTCTTTATCTGTTTGTCTCACCCATCTTTTTTTTTCCTTTTCTCTCTCTTCTTACTGTTATCAATAAGATATTCATACTTGCTTCAGTTCTGTTAGTTTACTGACTTTATTCTATTTTATTTTATTTTTTCCTCTTTAAACCTCACATTTGTATAGGGGAATAGTACACCAATAAGGAGGTTGGTTAGCTTGTATTGTGGAAGGGGACTTAAAAAGACATCTACAATGTCAAAAGTTAGGCTAAGCATAAACTCAGCCTTTGCACAGTTAAACATGTACTCAGCCTTTGCACAGTTAAAAAGTTCCCTTCCTGGAAACTGGCAACAGCACCTGCTGGCTAGGTTAAACTGTTTAACAGCGTTTTTTTTTTTTTTCCCTTCTGTGAACCCTGCTAGCATTGCTTGAAAGGTACGTAGGCCTCCAGGATGTTGCGGTTTGGCCCACCTGGAAAGTCCCAATGTGGTTTTCCCCCATTTAAGCCAGCCCCTATAGCTAATGGGCGCCTCTTGCTGTGGGACTGTTATGTCCCGCAGGCAAGTGGCCGCTGGGCCCGGCTCTTGGCTAATAAAAAGCTCTCCTTTTCATAACTTGTGCTTTTGGTGTTGGTGTCTGTGAATTAAGCGCTCGGTCCCTATTTCAGTGGCATGTTAAGGAAGTAATGGTTTTTGTGGTTTATGGGTAGAGCTCAAAAGCTCTTAGTGTAGACTATCAGAGTTGGGTGAGTCTTTGAATTGATTTCTGAAGACAAGTGTCTACATCAGTGAGGTAAGGTTCTGGACAAACAAAAAAGTGCTATGTGAATTACAAGATACTCTGTGGTTGTAACTTTAACATAATGGGTGTCGTGGTTCCCATTTTCACAGTATTTCTCATCACACAGTATTCGTCTGAATTCTCCAGAGAAACAGAACCAACAGGAGATTATATATATACATATGTATATGTATATATGTATATAAAGATAGATATGTATGTATATAAAGAAATAGACTGTAAGGAATTGGCTTGTGTAGTTGTGGAGGCTGAAAAGCCCCAAGATTTGCAGTTGGCAAGCTGGAGACCCAGAGGAGCTGATTGTATAGTTCCAGTCTGAGGCCCAGTCTGAGTCTGATTCTGACTGACTGATGTCACTGCTTGAAGACTGTCAAACAAGGGGAGAGAGAATTCCCTCTTACTTTGCCTTCTTGTTTTATGCAAGCCTTCAATGGATTGGATGAGGCCCACTCACATTGGAGAGGGGGCAGAATTTGCTTCACTCAGTTTATGTTAATTTCATCTAGAAACACTCTCATAGACACATCCAGAATGTTTAACCAAATGTCTGGGTACTTCGTGACCTAGTTAAGTTGACATATAAAATTAACCATCACACATACTGTTTTGTAATTAACTGCACCTTTCTTGGTGACTTCTTGAAGACATAGAGTATGATTTGCTAATAACTATAATTCCAAAACAGAGCAAAGAACCTGACCTATATGTAGTAGGTGCTTAATACATATCTGTTGAGCAAATGACAAATGAATGGAAGAAATAGAAAGAAGTGGTCTAGATTAGGGTCTGTGGGAGCCAGGTAAAGGTTGGTTTTTCTGCCTCACAGCAATTTGATTTTATTATCTTTTAAGGAAGAGAAAACCTTTCAAAACGACTTCATTTACTGTTGCTTATTTGAATAGATGTGACATTCCAAAGCTTATATTCCTTAATAGCTGTGATTAACATATCTAAATACTTCTTCAACGACTTCTGAAGCATTTTTCTTTTGTTTGAAATTTTATTACAATTTAGATTGGTAGTTTTGAAGAGCAGGTTGATAGTTTTATTTTTATTCTTCTTGCTGATTGAAACATCAGTGTGTAAATGGATATTCTAGGAATGGTGGTGTCTTCTCCCTCAAGGACAAGAATCAGCTCAATATTCCTATAATTGAGAAAACACAATTGAAAAAAATTTTTTTGTTTCTTTTTTGTAGAAATGGGGGTTCTGCTGTGTTGCCCAGGCTGGTCTCTAACTTTTGGGCTCAAGTGATCCTCCCACTTCGGCCACCCAAAGTGCTGGGATTGCAGGTGTGAGCCACTGTGCCAGGCCCAAGAAAACACAATTTGAAATACAATTTATAATTTCAAAATCCTGTTATGGCTTATGCCAAAAAAAAAAAGTCTACTCGAGGTCTACTATTAAGCATAAATTGAGTTTAATTTACTTGCCCAAGCTTTTCCTAAGGTATTGTGCAGTCCAGACCTTGTCACAAGTGCTCAATTAAAAGTCTGAGTTAATAAAGCTATCTTAATTGGTCAGGCAGAACTAGCAATATGACCTTATCACCCAGTTACCATCTCTGATCCTGGATTTAAATTTCCATAAAGGACAGATAGTAACTAGCAAATTCCTGTTTTTTTTAAATAACATACCACATTCACAGTTAAAACATTCAATGCCCCAGCTCACAACTTTATCCAACAATCTAGAGTATGTTCTGGAGCTAGTTAAATTAACTTAGCTATCAAAATGCTAAGCTTGATAGCTCATTTATCTTTCTGTCTCACAACTCGACATTACAATACAGTGGTGATTGATCTTGCATCTTCCAGGTACCATATAGTATAAAAACTAAGAGAAGATTAATTAAAAGCTGTCTTACCCAGACAGGTTTTTAAATAAGTTTTAGATTTACACTATATATCAGCTGAAGCAGAAAGAGATTCTAAGGCCAGGAGCTCTGTAACACCAATTGGATTTTTCTTTTATGTAGAATATGTATGCAGTGGTCCTGATGACCATTATTATTCTTTCACAAGTGTTGCATACCAAAATGAGACAGAAAGACCCTGCGACAGATGTCCTTTAGTTGTCTCCATTCCAATGCAGCATAACATACAACACACACAGAGTACGTCGTTACCCCAATATCCCTCATGCATGGCCATCACTACTTAAAGTTATATATTATTTCTTTTAAATGGGAAGTCTAAGAGATTTTAAGTGGATATAGAGGAAAATGATGTCTAAATCCAGGGCATGGAAAGAGGAAAAACTCAAATATGCATATCTCACATTTATAGAAAGTCTTTTATAAATTGGCAAGAGGTAATTGACTTTGCAAATAATAATAATTGTAGCTGCCATTTATTGAATTACTGTGTCACATGAGTTATTTACCTTATATCCAATCTTACAACAATTTAAAAAGGTTGTGTTATTATGCCCATTTTACGGATGAAGAAACCAGTGTCCTGAAGTGTTAAGTTTTCTGGCCAAAGCCTAGTGGCTAGTAGTCAGCAGAGTTGGGATTTATATAACAGGCTGGTCTACTCGGTCCAAAGTCACTACTGTACCAGGTTGCCTTCCACCTCTCTGCAGAGCAGCAAGCATACCCTCAAGCCAAAAAAAGTTTGATTAATGATAGGCTGCTCACGCTTAAACTTATAAGAATGTGAGATATTCCACATGTCCAAATCAGTTTCCCTCTCTAGTCATTCATGGGGCTCTTTGTGGACTTTAGACCCCCAAATTATTTAATAGTCTTAATGGGCGAAATTTTCTGGTTTTCATCTAAATGTTTTAAATTCCTTGACAAGAAAATAACCAACTTCTATTTTTCTATACTGTACTTAAAACAAATAATTGAACTGTTCTTGCAAAGCTTTAAGCTTACAATACTAAAAGTTCTTATGGATCAACTGTAAAGCAGGCACTATTATACAGTCATCTCTCTCCTTTACAATTATAAAGCATTTATCATATAGCATAAATGATTATACTCATAATATCTATAGGTTTGCTCTTTTAGAAGGAAGAAAAGTTGCTTTAGTTTTTATCCAGAATAAAAGGAAAGAAAAATAAAGTATAATGGACTCCTAATGAGTACAAGCAATGTTGCCAATAGTCTAGTAAATGTAAAGTAAATAACTCAACTTATCAAACATGTACTGATTGTCTCCTGAATATCGGGCATTGTGCTAGACACTTTTGTGAACACAAAGATGTTTAAGATGCAGGATCTCTTGTGTAGTGTGAGAACAAGATTATATCCACATAAAAAACAAATTGGTAAGATGATCACTCAAGGACAAGCTATGAAAAAATAATTTTCCTCAATAGCCTGAATATTTGCCTTATGGGCTGATTCTCTAAATTAGAATATGAATGGATTTCCATGAGAGACAGTGAATCCTAGTTTCTCCTCAGAGTAGGATTTCTCCTCAGGGATAAGGCTCACCAAGGGCTGTGATGCATCAAGGAAGCAGGGACAACTCTTGGATGTTCTCTGAGGTAGGAAAACAGTCCTCAAGTACTGGGTTTAGGTTACATATATAGCTGTCCCTCCCCACAAGATTCCCGTTTCCTAGTTATTCAGTCAAACACTAGCATATCGATGACTATGAATGGACTTTGCAGATGTGATTAAAGTTTCAAGTCAGTGCAACTTAAGGTGTGGAGATTATCTGGGTGGGCCTGACCCAGTCAAGCAAGACCTTTAAAAACAGAGTTTTCTCTGGTTAGTAGCAAAAGAGGGAGTCAGAGAAATGTAAGCACCAGAGGGACTTGACGGACTGGATCATTGTGCTGCGTGGGAAATGGAGGGAGTCCTGTGACAAGAAGTGGAGATGGGCTGAGTAGCGGTGAGTGACCCCTGATTGACAACCAGCAAGGAAAGGGGAGCTTGGTACTATAATCCTAAGGAACTGTATTCTGAATAAGCTTGGGAGTAATTTTCCCCGTAGTGTCCAGAGAAGAACCCAGACCAGTGATACTTTTATTTAAGTCTTGTGATATCCTGTGCACAGAACTCCGTGGAGCCTGCCTGGATTTCTGATGAACTGTGAGCTAATAAATGAGTATTGCTCTGTCTCTAGGTTTGTGGTAATTTGTAGCCCAACAAGAGAAAACTTATATACCATCAAAACCCACGGAAAAGTGAAAAACAAGGAAATCTGTTTGCGTCTGCACTCATGAACTATTTATTCTCCAAAGAATGACAAAATGACGCCTCATTTATGTACTGGTCAACGTGGAGTAAAAGAAAGATTCTAAACTTTGGAGTCTCGCCACCTGGATTTAAGTCCTGGCTCTGCCATTTATAGACTGTGCTCCCTGGGACAACTCCCTGCAGACTTTTTGTCTGAAATTGCAAAATAGGTTTAATTTTATTTATGGAACAGGGGTATCATGAAGATGAAGTAAGATGTTAATATGTGAAATATGGTAAGTGCTTAATAAAAATGACACTTGTTTGTTTTAATAATGGATTTCGACATTTCTTTTTAAATTGTATAGCTGTGTGGAAAAATTCCTCATCAAGGTAGGCACTGATAGCTAAAGTAGTGACCTCAATATCTTAACCTTCTTAGACTTCATGGGGGTAGGTGGCCCCAAGTAACCTCTTTAAAATTTCCAAAAAGAACAGGAAAAACTATCCATTTTCCTGTTATTGATGATACTTCTTGTAACTATTTAAATGTCAGTATTTGTCAGGTGTCGGATTTGCTTATTGATTCTAAATTCATGTCAGACTTGGTCTCCTAGTGGGTAGTGATAAGGGTTTATAAAGTGTGTATGTGCGGAAAGAACTATTTCTTGAATTGTCATAATCAGCAGGTGTCTGTAGAATATATCTCAACACAGTTTGAAAACTGAGGAAGAATATTGCAGAAGATCATCTCTACCCTGAAAATTCCCTAAGTAGTACTAAAAGTGTGGTCCCTATTCAAAAAATAAAATCTTGGTTCCTAAACCAAATCTGCTGAATTAGAAATTCTGGGGTGGGGCACAGCAATCTGTGTCTTAAAGGTCTTTTTTGAGTGCTGCATCTCAGGTTTGAGAATCACCGCCCTAAGAGACTAGGGTGACTCCTAGAATTGCCTGGAATTTGAAGCAGAATTTTTATTTTTGCAAAATGATGAACATAATCATAGAGAGTTAATGAGAAAGATATGAATGATCCAATTCTATAAGAGACTGAATGCAATTTTAGTTGACATGCCTCCTAAATTTTTCATGTATATTAAAATTTTGTAAAATGAATCACTGCAAATGTATCAAGAAAGTTTTTTTTAAGAGAAAAAATTAGATGGCAAATTCTTTTGTAAACTTAGAACTGATTTATATGTTTTGTAAGCAGATTTTTATGTATTGAATTTTCTTAGGAGAAGGTAGATTTTTATCTGATAGTGTTATGCATTGGAAATGCTTCTGAAGAAATATTTGATTAGTTGATATGGGAGTCAAAATATGCTAGGTTGTAGAAACCTGAGAAAATTACCATTTTTCTTCTTCTTCTTCTTTTTTTTTTTTTTTTTTTACTATAAATGCTTCTAAAATGGAATTTGATACTCTCTTCATAGTTTAATTTTCAAGGCCTTTTCATTTTCCTTTTTTCCCTGAAGGTGGTGCCCAGGAGGGTGAAGCACCCTGGTTCCCTGGTACAAGATGTGGCAGTGCTCTTGGCTCCCCTACTTTTCAGCTGGCTGACCTTGGGCAAGTTCCTTACTCCTGGAGATTATGAATCAGGTTGTAGTGTAGCTTCTCTACGTCAGTGTTTCTCATACTTGAACATGTGCATCAAAATCACTTGGAGGGCTGGTTAAAAAACACAGATTATCTGGGGGTGGGGCTTTTGTGGCAGCCCTCTGCTAGTGTCCCTGTTTTAGTTAATAGTTTAGTTTTAGGTTGACATGGGAAAAAAAACAGCAAGTTTCTGTGTTTCATAATTCACCGATAGGAATACAGGGGATCCTATATGGTAGAATACAGTAGAAGAACTTAAATGACTCAGCCACTTAAGTGACTGAGCGACTTAAGATTTATTCCCTACATTCAAGGAAGAGACGGCCTTCCTTCTGAACAAGAGAAGGTGATAATAGCAAGAGATCTTTTGTCATACTTAGTTCTTCAAGGTCCCATAAACTAAGTGTACACACAGTAACTTTTCCAACATTATAGCAGTGCAAAAGGTTTATGTCTTTAAAAAAATCAATTGATAATACTATATAATGCAATAATTTCTAAATATTAACTTATAAATTATAACAAGAAATGACAATCATTGGCATTAATTGCTTATGATGTACCAAGCACCATTCTAAGCACTTTACATTACTAATTTAATCTTTTTTTGTATAATTTTTATGTATTTATTTCTAAATTGAAAAATAAAAATAGTGTATATATATATATATGGTGTATACATCGTGATGTTTAGAAATATGTATATGTTGTGGAATGGTTATATCAAGCTAATTAACATATGTATTACCTCACATACTTTCCATCTAAGTACTAGGATTGTTACTGAGGCAAGGAAGATTGAGTTATTTGCTCACAGAGCTAGTGTCAGAGCCAGGGTTCACATTCAGGTGTCTTTATTGAGAACTCAAGTTCTTAAACCCTTGTTTAAGGGTTGCCTTGGCTTCTAGAACAGAGTAGTTTCTGCTTTGGTTTCAGGGCTGAGTCTCTGAGTCTTGGCCAGGTAGGAGATCCTCTGTCTCCAAAGGACTGGGGCAGTCACACAGAGCCCTCTCTTCCTGGCCTGCTCAGACATCAGACCTTTTCCACAGCACCCCCACCCACCCACCAACAACACCTAACATCTGTACTGCACTTATCACATTAGCTTATTTAACTGACTTCTTTTCCTTGGAATTTTCTTTCCTGCTGGGAAACTCTTCACTTGAAATGTGTGCAAACCAGCCTTCCAACCCCACAGGGCCTAGGGCAAATAAAAAGCAGTCATTATCTTCCACCTTTCTCTGCTTCTCCTGGGGCCTTCTCTTTTTACACTTGTACGTTACCCACAGCATCATTCCAGTGTTCACCAGCTTCCCTTTCTGAACCGTACCGCCTGTTTCCAACTTTCATGCAGGTCTTCTGGACATGGAGATAAGAGTCAGCTTCCCTCATCTGCTTCTTGGTTCTTAGTAAAGGACTTTGTTTGAATTTGCTTGCACACTTTTCTCATTCTGGGCCATTTCAGGTAAATATTACACACTGAACCCACCACTTATGGACTATTGTAATCCCACCTAAGGGGCGGTGAAAGGAGGTAGAGGCAATGAGATGGAAATTTAGAGTCTTATTCAAACAGAGTTGTTAATAACATCCTTCCTGCCTAAGTACATGAGCATTTTAATGGTGGCTTTGCCATGGTCCATTGGTTTGTTTCAGGCAGAAAACACATTGCAGGAAGGTCAAGTTAGAGGCGTATTCCCAGTGCCCTTCAATTCCCACCTTTCTAGCATGCATAAGACATGGCTGAGGCTGACCCTTATTTTATAAATATATATATATATATATGTACATATATATATTTTTTTTAATGAATGGAAATTGGAACCAATCTAACATCACAATTTAAATGATGGTTTATTGAATTAATTTTTCCTGTAGAGATTCTCTGACAGTTGGAACAGAACTGGCCTTGCAGGGACACAGTAGCCTTTTCTAAAACCCTTGGAGTCAGGAGCTAAAACCTGAAAAAGAAAAGGATCAACAAATTACATCCAAAGTTCCAATCTCCTTTGTGTGTTCAGGTCATTCAGGATATCATTATCACGTTAATGGAATTTTCTTATTTCTATTTGCAGGTCTTTTTGTATGCACATTGTAATCTGATTTGAAAGGCAGGGGGAAGGAACGCTCCTTTATTTTCATGTTTTCAGAAAGCTTAGCTCACTTGCCAGATGTGTTTGAGGGAACTGATTTACTGGCTATCATGAAAGAGATGCCCTTCACATTTTCATTTCTCCTGCCCCTAATTTTCTGACTTCTATTTCTTTAATTCTTACCTTATCAATTGTTTGTTACTCATGTTATGATGTGAGCTGAGGCTAGAAAATTCTATAAGTCCCTGTAGTCATAGTAGGATAGGAAGTGAAAGCTAAATCCATTACTGAGTTGTTTGTGGATAACTCACGCAAAATATACCTTTAATTTTAACTGTATTTAAGTATGTGCCTTCTCACTCCATCAAAGTAGTTAAATTGACTGTAAGGATAGTCCCAGGTTTACTGCAAAGAACTTAATTCTTCATTTGATTTTACCCAGAGAGAACATTTTTATAGTGTTGTGATTCAGGGATGATAATTTCATTCGCAAATGGTGTGTTTTAAGCAGTAAACAAATATTATTTTTCAGACCCCAATGATAAGTTTAGGCGAGGCTCAGATCCAACAGTGCTAAATCTGGAGCCCGATTTCAAACAGGTTGACTGTGTTTTTTTATGGTGCAATATGACTGCGTCAGGATGTGGAAATTTTATCCTGTGCTAGCAATGATAAGTCGCAACAACCTTAACAAGAGTTGATCAAAAGTCCCAATCAAATACTGTGTCTGCAGTCTTAGAGAATTACAGCTCATATAACAGATCTTATGGAAAATCTTTTCATTTCTATGAATTTCACTAAATCAGAGAATTTCCTTGCTACTTTATTTGGCTTCCTTCTTCCCATAAATAATTACTCTTTATTTTAAGTGACAGAATCACTTTAATTTTGCATTTTTTCATCTTTATATCAGCCTTGGCAAAGATTAATCTGTCCAGAATATTCTGGGCACTTGGCTCTTGTGTTGCTGGATTGTAAATGGGATGGAGCAGGAGTTTGCCTTCTCCTGCCTTCTAGGTTTATTTGATTGTAAATTCTGTAACAAAAGAGTGTCTCCTAGCCCCTTTTCAGTCCTTACTGAAGACAAGGAGAGCTATGCTAAGTTGCTGCCTGTCTCCTAACAAACTATTGCTCTGTTGGAGTTTAGGAAAACTCTGATGCTGTGAGAAAAAAATGCAATAAAAAAATACTAGGTGGAATAAAAAAAACCAGAATTATTTTTGGTAGGATGGGCCCCTTTTGGTACAGGCTTCCCCCTTCAGGTAAGTGTTATAGGAACCCATCAGCATCAATGTGCCAGCTAGCCTTGTTGTGAGACACTGGTTCCGCTTCAGTGAATTTTTTCTTGGAGATTCTTTCAATGTGTTTGCCCATTTCAGGAAGGGTGATTTACAAGCGCACCTGCCCACACCGTGCTGAGTGTGTTCAGAGTTTTTGACCCCAAATGACATGACCTCTGTGCCCCACCCTCCCTATTCATCCAATCTTGCCCCAGCAACTTTTTTTTCTTTCCCTAGATGAAAAAATCCTCAAAGGGAAACGTTTTTCTGATATGGAAGAGGTGAAACAAAACAACGGCAGAAGAACTAAACGGCATCAAAATTGATGAGTTTAAAAAGTACTTTGAACAGTGCAAAAAGCACCTCAGTAGTTGTTTTGCATCAAATGGAGAGTACTTTGAAGGTGACTGAAGTTTAAACACATAAGAATAAATACACAATTTTTAATAAATAAATTCTGGTTTTGGGGGGTTCCCCCTCTTATATTATTCAACCATAAAAAAGGAATGTTGCCATCTGCAACATCATAGGTGAACCTGGAGAATACTATCAGTGAAATAAATCAGACACAGAAAGACAAATGCTGCATGATCTCATGTGGAATCTAAAAAATACACAATTTTTTATAAACTCCAGGATTTTTTGGTTCCCCCATGTGCATCACTCATCAATTCCTCCTCCATTTTCTCCAATCTCCTCATCTCTCCTCTCATAATTTGTAATCCCCTCCCTCCTCTCATTCTTTTCTCTTTTGATCATTTCTTTGCATTTTCTTTATAAAACCCACCTTCTATCCTGAATACTTTCCCTGTCCCTTTCAGGTTAGTGCTTCTTCTCTTTGGGTGTCAGACTTCTATCTCCACCTCATCTCTAGTTTATTTCCCTCTTTCTCTTAAAAAGGAACAGAGATGGTTTTACCTTTATGGTCTGGCATGGACTGGATTTCAAATATACACTTAAAATCGATGCCTTGTCCCTGCCCAACAAGCGAATCAATCTATTGCCATTTGACCAGCCTGTTGGTCTTTGTGGATGCATCGCGCATGAATTAAGATGTGTGTGTGTGTGTGTGTGTGTGTGCGCGCGCGCGCG
>CAUYQG010266458.1:0-22834 GCA_963574415.1 Tarsius wallacei
TATGGATCTAGGTTGACATCCTGGCCGATTTAGTTTCCATGCGACCATCAATTCTTGCTGTCTTTTCTTTGTTTCTTTTAACAACTCTAATATTACCACATTATCCAGACCAGGTAAGTAAGATACAAAAGAAGTGAGAGAATGAACAAAAATATATAGAACCACACAGATATGGTGGTGTAGGAACATGCCAGACCTTGCACCATGTTTTCCTGAATAATCGGATGGTGTCCAAGAACCCTTACTGAGTTTATCTGACAAGCAGAGGAAGTTGTTTCTTGGTTAACAGACTCTGCTAGCCATCTACTGAACCTCCATATCTGATGCTTGCAGGATGTCTGGGTAAATAGAGTCCTACCAACTTCTACATCAAGAAACGTTCCAGACTTTCCATTGTTGACCTGAAAAAGGTATTTTTTCAAATTGTGTTACAAAACATGTAATGAAATTTGCCCTCTAAATAATTGTTCTATGCATAGTACAGTATTGTTAGCTATGTGCATACTGCTGTACAATGTAGCTCGACTATTTTCATCTTGCATGACTGAAGCTCTGTACCCATCATTCTCCCTCCCCTCACCTGCTGGCAATCACCACTCTACTTTCTGTTTCCACGTTTGACTACTCTAGGGACCTCATATATGTGGCATCATATAGTGTTTGTCATTTGTCATGGGGTTACTTCACTTCGCCTAATGTCCCCGAGGTCTATCCATATCACAGCATAAGACAGGATTTCCTTCTTTTTTAAGGCTGAACAATATTCCATTACATCACAAGCATTCAGCTGTCAATGGACCCGTGGTTTGCTTCCCCATCTTGGCTCTTGTGGATGATGGTACAAATGTGCATGGGTGTGCAAAAATCTCTTCAAGATCCCGTTTTCAATTCTTTTGAATCTATGACTGGGTCATCAAAAAGATAGCGCTTCCTTGTTTGAAATTGTGGGTGAATCTGCAGGCTTGTTTTCCAAAGCCCTGGTCCCTAAGTCAACGCACGAACACACCAGAAGCAGTTTGTTTCCAGGTCTCCAGATCTGCTGTTGTTGAGAGGCAGCCTTGCCTGCATTCTTCCTTTTTTACCTTACCCCATGGCCACCTTCCTTTGTCCAAGTTTTATTTTTTTCAGTGACTTGTGCCTGGATTCAAGATTTTTCACGATGTTTTCCTACTTGTCTCTCTTTGCTTATTGTTCAGCTGAACCAGACACTCTCAATGCACAGAAATAAATCCAGAATAAACAGTCCAAGTGTGCGTAGCATTTTCGAATCTGATAAATAACCACCTCCAGCCAAACTCCAATGTGAAGAATGAAAATTTTATGATGTTGGGCTTGCCACAGGAATATGCTCCATAGTCACCAAGTTTATACACATACAATATGGGCTTAAATACAAAGCTACCTAGTACTTTTATGCATAAACACCATTGAAGTATTAAATGCTATTCATGTAGGCAAGTTTGTGGCATTCCAAGTCACTGTTGTACTGCCATTTTTCCAACCACTTTAACTACATGAAACTTGAGAGTGAGTAGGAGTGGACAGGGGTGGAAGAGGAAGGTGATGGAAGGGGGAAGGTTAAAAGTAATCAGGAGAAAAGAAACAAAAACACTTCTCATCCTGCTTTAAGTGGAAATTCCAGCTGGGTCACTTCAGGAGGAAGTTGGTGTTAGTGCTGGTGATATTTAGGTGCAAATTACTGGAAAGATCTAAGGCAGAGTTTTCCTTATTAAGAGAAGCCACGGTATCAGCCACGGTATGTCTATCTTTAGAAAGAAAAGGCAAAGACCACCAAGGAGCATGCAATCTTGAAGAAAAATGATGTTCCGAAAACTGGAACCACATGGGGTCACCCCATTAATCACAACACATGCATAGAGGATCTGACAGTGTAATTTAAAGGAAAGTTGCCTTCAACGGTCGGCCCACAACATGGGGCAGAGAGTACAGAGATTCTATAAGTGAAGCCGGAAAAACAAAGCACTTGGCTTTAGATTCCATTTTAAAGAATGTGTCGGAATTTGGTCTCAATCCTGATGGCGTGCTCCAAATTACCCATTCACTACCCAAATCAGAACACAATTTTTCTCCAAAGAACTTCTCAGATTGCTCAAGAAAATATCATTTGTGTCCATCAGAGTGTTGGAAACTAGAAAGGACACCCGGCATTGAGCCAGATCAAAGCTATCCTGACCAGCAAATTAGATTTTGAGCCTCTCTCAGGATCAGTAGCAGATGGTTTTTTGGACTCCACGGTGTTAGGGATGTCATCTTTCTCTGGTGAGAAGTGCCAGGTATTGTTCAGGCCTTGTCAGGCTCCTCTGAGAAGAACCATTGCCTTTTCTCATCCTAGACTCTTATTTCCTAATATTTCACATTTTGTTATTTGAGCTGATTGGACCTTTGATTTTGTCCTGTTGCTGTAATTCTCCAGGGAATCTCAGTTCAGACTGACTTTGGCCGTAAGTGACAAGCCTTTCTAGCAACCCCACAGTTAAGAGTTTCTCTGTCCCTGATATCTTATGATCTGTTTTACTTCGAAGGTGCCATTTTGTCTCCTATCTGTTAAAAGCGCAGCCAACAGATATTTTTAAAACATGAAATGATTCTACTGTCTGTTGGTTGAATTTGTGTCTGGGGTTCCTTTTGATTTGGATTAGAAATGTGCCAAGAAGGCTGTTTCAGACACAGCTATGAGGGATAAGGGCAGAAACTAAATCTTAAATGTGTCAATGAATAAAGTAGAAGACGCTGATTTATTAAGCACAGTAAAATAAAAAGGAACCGAGGACCAGTGAATGCTTTTGGTATCCACAGAAGTCACAAAGGCTGGTGTAAAATTCAATCATGACTGACAAGTCCATACAAGATCCCACTTCTAGCTGCTAAGAGAATCTGTAAATGTGAAGTGCAAACGTAAGGTTTTGCTTACAAATGGGAGGTTGCCATCACAAAAGAAAGACCCCATCTTATATCATGTTTATATCTCTATAATGTTCAGCTCTGTTCCATGTACCCACAGAGGCACCCTATTTATTTGTTAGGGTGAATTGCTGATATCCGGCTCCTAGATATTCATTTTGTTATACACTTTAAACTCTCCCACTCATCAGGAAACACCTTCAAGGTCACTTCTTTTTCAACGATGCAAACAGAACTCACAGAAGTGTATAATCAACTCACCAAAAGTTATGTGTGTATACATATGCATACAATCCAGGGGTTAACATACAACTACTACTCTCCCAACTACTGTAGGTTGAATACCCCTTATCCGAAACCCTTGGGACCAGAAGTGTTTCAGATTTTTGATTTTTTTAGATTTTGGAAAATTTACATTACTCTGGTTTAGCAACTTTAATTCAAAAACCTAAAGTGCTCCAAAATCTGAAACGTTCTGGGTGCCAAAATGGCACTCAAAGGGAATAATCACTGGAGCATTTCGGATATTGGATTTTTCAGATCAGGGTTGCTCAACTTACCACCAGCTTCACTGTTTCTCCTAAAATTACCACCAAGAGCAACTAGCAATGAGTAAGTCTGTGTGTGGGTGTCTGTCTGTATAAAATGCCATAGAAGCCCTCTGAAACTCTGCAAGGAGGATATTACATTATTTATTAGCTAAGGAAATGGAGGCTCAGAAGGGTTAAGTAACTCGCCCAAGGGCACACAGCTACAGCAGGGCTGGTTAAATGGTGAGGATAGCAAATCCTTAAATAGCAGCAAAGGGAAAAGCTGAGTTTCAGAGCATAATCATCCAGGAGAACTGCAGCAAAACAGCGCCATACCACCAGCACCAACCACGGGAGAGCTGCCCACAAGCCCCAGCCTAAGTCGGCAAGTGGGTAGGGTCACAATTAAAATCAGAACTTTTCAGGAAGAAAGTGTTTCCTCTCCCCTTTCACATTCTCAAGAGAATCTGTATCTGACTTCCAAACAAAGAAAACACATCTGGATTCACCAGTCTTTGACTCATGAAAAATTATGACATCTTCTAAGTCAAAAGGCGAAATGGGGAAAGGATAGAGAGGGACACAGTACAAACAGGGACAGCATTTGAAAAATGAATGAGGGAGGGGGGTAGAGCACAGTATGTCTCTGCAGAAGGAAATGTGGAGCTGCTGAGAAACATGAAAAGTAGTCAGATAATCCCTCCACGTGGAATAAGTCGTTCAGGCCATCCTGGAGGTACCCCGGGCAGCAATGTTATTTTGAACACAAATAAATACAATGACGTTAGGAGAGGGCTACACAGAGTACATATTCTCCAGATCTCAGCTCACAGAACCCCTCCCGGGAGGAATATGATGGACTCCACATCCCGATTATCAGAGGAAAAAAAGGCAAAGGTTGAACAAGCCCCCAAAGAAAGAGATAATTAATTAAATGATGGGGAACCGGGTGGGGTGGGAGGGACTTTATCTATAAAACTGAACTTGGGAGACAGGCCAGGAAGTAGTGAGAGGTCATAGATGGAATCTTTTAGGTTCTTTGACACTAAAAACGTTTCTTTTTTTTTTTTGTAGAGATGAGGTCTCGCCAAGTTGCCCAGGTGGGTCTCGAACCCGCGGGCTCAGGCAATCCACTCACCTCAGCCTCCCAAGGCGTGGGATTACAGGCTGAGCCACCTAGCCCGGCTAAGAACGTTTCTATGTACAGCTTTATCAGGCAGTGGGATTCCTGCTGGCAATTTTCTATACTAAGTATCCTGTTAAATACATTTCACCAACCTACCAACAGGAGTTTCTCTGAAAGGAACAGAGAGCTCCCCCGCCCCCACCCCGTCTTCTGTGGCTATATAAACAACTCGCAAAGCTGCCATCCCTCCAAATGTCTGACAGTCATTTATGCACGAATATTTATTGAGCTCAGGCTCTGGAAAGGAATACAACAAAGTCTCCATGCTCAAGCAGCTTCCACTGTGGTGTGGAAAACACAGTAAAAAAAGAAGCATATACGATCACGTTAAATAGCTCTAAGTGCTTAAGTAGAAAAATTGACCAGGATGAGGGAGTAGAGCGTGGTGGAGGGGACGGTCCCTAATTTAGGGAAGGTGATGGAGAAAATCCTCTCTAAGGTGAAATTTCAGAAGAGATGTAAATGAAGGGATATGGGGAAGAAGGGTAGGCCTAACAGAGGGTATCCGGGTTGAACATCGTACAAAAGGCACTGGGGCCTTGGAAACTCAATGCTAACACTGGGGTCACAGGAACTAGCAACTCAGCTTCAGTTGTTTGTAAGAGGTCCGACTGTCAGAAAGGGGGTAAATGTACGAAATTCAAAATAAATGGTCTAAATAGTGAAAAAATGACAGGAAATGATGTAATCTACAAGTTTTTTTTAAAAAATCACTGTGAAAATAACACCAAACAGGTCAGAAAAGCACCATTCTTTGATATCACTCCACGCTCAATAGCCCTGAAAAGTGTCAGAGCATGAGAACACACTGGTTACAAAATGGGCTTGGGAGTCCTTGCTGACTTTGATTAGAATCCAGGCGCTACCACTTAAAAGCTGTGGGTTTTTAAAAATCCTTTTACACTTTAGTTTTCTCATCCGTAAAGTGGGCACAATGACCCTTCTGCATAGGGTTTTAAGAATACAATGAGATGCACTGGGTGTGCACAACACAGTGCGAGGCACTTATTACCGGGAAAAAGATGTGATATTTATAACATGTTGATATAATTATAAGCATATTACATGTGAGACACGTAATAAGATGCAAACAATTACGTTAATAAAATCATCCTTTTTAAATATGGCGTTAAGATAGCTAGTCATTTCACATGACTTCTATTTAGTTTACAAAAGAGCTCCTTTTATTATTGTAATCTTGATACTTTTTAGATGCTTTGTGGGCTGTAATAGGATCTGAGATCATCTCTGATCCAAATCTGTTAAAGCAGGAACGCAACACCACGGTCCACAATTGTGCTAGTCGAAATGGCAGAAAACTAAAGGACAGGGACTTCCCTATTTTCTGAAACCCAGGAAAAGGTTTTCCAGCTTGTAAACCACATAAAGGGGAGTAAAATTTATTTAACAAAAGTGTTTTCCCAGAAGCAGAGAGGAGATCTTTCCTCTCTCCTCAGCAACTGCCTCAGTTCAAACCACAAAGGTGCTCTGTGCATGAAGAATGACAACTGTGCTCTTCTGGAGAGGCGGCAAATGACACAAGGAAATGAATGGCTCAGGGAAGGGAGTCCAGTCCAAAGGCAGACACTGCCATTCCCGTAACACTCAATCACAGATGCCACCAACAGGATGCGGGCATCACTGCGGGACCACAGGCGTCTGGGTTCACAGCCTGGTGAAGGAAAGGTCCCAGGCGCAACACAGGATTATTCGTCATTCTGACATCTAGAAGGAAAAGGGGTCAGCCAGACCATAAAAGGCTGATGTTGCTGCCAACTCCACTCATGTTCAAACTGTTAACATGTTCACCAACAGAGTGCCTTTCTTTATGGGGTGGGTGGAACGGATCGCAGTGCTTTATAGATTGGAAAAACGGAGGTGCAACAAGCACCTCTGTTAACAACAGCTGGCAAAATGACCAGCCTAACCTCCCTGGATACAGAAAGCTACAAGACTCCTATGTGCCGGACAGATGCCATGTGAGTACGTCACACTTGGATTCCTATCTCTCACCAAATACAAAAATTAACTCACGATGAATTAAAGACTTAAATGTCAGACCTGAAACCATAAAAATCCTAGAAGAAAAACTCTTCTGGACATTGGCCCAGGCAAAGAATTTACGGCTAAGGCCCCAAAAGCAAAGGCAGCAAAAACAAAAATAAGTGGGACTTAATTAAACTGAAAAGTTTCTGCCAGCAGAAGAAATAGAGTAAACAAGCAACCTAGAAAACGGGAGAAGATATTCACAGAAAATACATCTGACACAGGGATAACATCCAGAATGTACAAAGAACTCAAACCAACCGGCAAGAGTATCTTACATTCAGGATCTTACCATCTTCATGGAAATGTATGAGGTTGATGCTGTGATTACCTTCATTTTACAGATCTTTATCAAGACTTTGTGAGGGTTGCTTATATACTGAGTCGTCTGCCTGAAGACAGAGACTATTTTCAAACAGCTTCTAAATTTTCTCTCCAATTGGAGGTAATATGGGGATTTAGGCAAAATAAGGAAGCCTAAGAACTAGATAGAGAAAAATTACTAGATAGAGAAAAATAATTCGCTGCTATGAAAATAGGAGAAATTGATTAAGCAAAAGGCAGAAACTAGTAAAAGTTAAATATATAGAGGGAGTCAATGAAGACTTGGAAATCAGAAGCAGCAATGAGGGAAAAATAAATTATATGACCCATGAAAGGATATTACCATTTAGTCATGGTTTCTTTCCTCCCTAGCAAGCTCTCTACTTAACTACAGTAGGGGTCAATTCGTCTATCCATGGGAGAATCCTGCATGACTCTCTTGTCATGGGAGTCACTGCAGTTACCACGCAACCACAGCAAATAGTGATGAACTCTGGAAAGTTCAGTCTAGAGATTCTGAGGTCCTTCGGTCCACAATGTGTTCTCCCACGGACCTGGGCAGCCCTTCCTTCTTCCCTGAAATTCTGCCCACTAGACTATATGCTTACCTAAGAGGAAATTGAAGAATACCCCACAGCAATCGCACCACAGAGAAGAACAGGACTGGCTAAATGGGCATAATTACTTTCAAGCAATAGTGAATTTGACTCAAGGTAACTTTAGACTCTAGATGAAAAAGAAGAGAATCTTATTCCAGAGAGTTTTCCAGGAATTTCATTGTGCAAAACTGATAGACATTGACCATGAGTTAGAAGACACAAAGTCTTCCTAGTGAAAAGCAAAAAAGATATTTCTAGATTATAACACTTCTGTAATGAAGGTAAAATGTTATGGGAGCATCATTTTCCAATTAAGGAAGTCAGAAACCTCAAAGGCAAATATCATTTCTGCATCCTCTCCTTTTATATTTTCCTTTGCGAGTTATGCTTATTCATGAATGATGGAGGTATTGACAGGTGGACTTGTGTGTACATATTTAAAGCCAGTCATCTTGGAGGAATTAGGGAAAGGTGAAGGAATACATACAAGTAGGCAATTTTTAATTAAATCAATCTACCCAGTTAGTAAAGAAAATAGCAAAAAGTAGTTGAAAAAATCAAACATGAAAATCATATAATAATGACTAGATGCAGTGGCTCACACCTATAATCCTAGCACTTTGAGAGGCTGAGACAGGAGGATCGCTTGGGGCCAGGAGTTTGAGGCCAGCCTGGGCTACATGGCGATACCTTATCTTTATTTAAAAAAAAAAAAAAATATATATATATATATATATATAAATTTTTTTCAGTTATGTAAAAAATATTTTTAAAAAATTAGCCAGATGTGGTGGTACATGCTTGTAGGCCCAGCTACTTAAGAGGCTGAGGAAGGAGGACTGCTTGAGCCTAGAAGTTCGAGGCTACAGCAAAATATGATTATACCATTGCACTCCAGCCTGGACAACAAGGCAAGACCTTGTCTCTTAAAAAAAAAAAAAAAATCAGTCTCACTCTGTGGCCCAGGCTGAAGTGCAGTAGCATGACAATGGCTCACCACAGCCTTGATCTTCTGGGCTCAGGAAATCCTTCCACCTCAGCCTCCCGAGTAGCAGGGACTACAGGCACATATCACCATGCCCGGATAAGTTTTGAATTTTTCGTAGTGATGAAGTCTCGCTAGGTTGCCTAGGCTGGTCTCAAACTCCTAGGCTCAAGTGATCCTCCCACCTCAGCTTCCCACAGTGTTAGTGGCCTTGGCTCCACTTTAGAAGGACAATTCCTAAGACAGTTTACAAAACCATGAACAGGTAAAGAGCAAAATGCAAAGGTGTTCACAGCTTATAATCAGTAGCACAGTGCTGTGCACCCCAAAATTCAGGGCTTTCTTAAGAACCTGGGTCAGGCACTTTGCTTGGCAGCTGTTTATTAACTTCCTCATCATCCTTGTAATCACTCCACAAACTACATGCTATTAAATGTCTCCTTTTTATAAATAAAAATGTTGAGACAGAATGATTAAGTCATTTTCTCCAAGTTACCCGGCTAGTAAATAGCTCCACAGTGAAAGAAGCTCAACACACGCTGGGCCTGCAACCTAAACCCTTAATCAGTTGGCTTGTCTGCCTAGAGAGCAGAACTCATGGGTGACAGGGACTCGTGGGTGGACGGGGGATCCCATAGGACTTTTGCACTTCTCCATTCAGTAAACTTTGTGCTGCACATTAGAAAAGCACTTTTTGGTATTTTTAGTTCATATTAACTAAGCATTGTTTCAATGGAATTCTGAGTTTCCTTATGCTCTCGTTTTTACACTGCATGTGCTATACTTAGAAACAAAAGCACGGAAGCTAAGGTTAAAAGCCAGTATGGAGAGAGTGACAGGAGCACTGGACTGAGAAAGTCAGGCTGAGATTCTAGTCCCTTCTCTGCCACTAACTCACAATATGAACATGGACCAATCATTTGTCCTCAATAAAACGGAAGCCAGCCAGTTGCGGTGGTTCACATCTATAATCCCAACACTTTGGGAGGCGGAGGCTAGAGGATTGCCTGCGCCCATGGGTTCAAGACTAGCCTGGGCAATATGGTGAGACATATAGCCAGGCATGGTGGTACATGCCTGTAGTTCTAGCTACGTGGAAGGTTGGGGCGGAAGGATAGCTTGAGCCCAGCAGGTCAAGGCTGTGGTGGCTGTGAGCCTGCCCGGGCAAGGAAGTAAGACTCCAGCTCAAAAAATAAAATAAAATAAAATAATAAATAAATAAATAAATAAACGAATAAATAAATAAAATGAAACAGAAGCCTAATCATGTGTAAGGTCACATTAAATGCTGCAATGTGATCACTCAGACAGGCATTTCCAATGAATTGGTAACCTTTGCAGCTACTTGTATTATCAGCTCATCTGACTTTCTCTTTCCATCTGTTCCTTGTGCATATATATACGATGTATGATTCTCCCTTTGTATTTCAAGGTGAACATTAAATAAGTAGGTTGTGACACGCATGCAAATGGCACGTACAATTTTCTTATCGTAGGACTCTCCGCTGCTGTAGGTTGTGGCCAACGTGGATGAACACTCTTCCAGGTACCAAGGTTTCTTTCCACTTTCTGCTGTGCTGCTGATGGAGATGGTGTAGATGCTGTTGGTATAGCCATCACAGGAGCAGTGGTCTTTGCTCCTTCCGCCATTTCCAGACGCCCAGACAAACACAGAGCCGAGGCCTCTTCGCCCCTGTTCACAAACAGAGAAAGCTAAATGATGGTGTGAAAAGACAAAGGTCACAAGACTCTAGACGAAGAGCAGAACCAACAGGCAAAACTGAGTATTTTGCAAGCGTGGTGAGATGCTGTTTTTATATGCTGGGCTTAAGTTGCTTTGGATGGGGGTGAGAGGAGATGCCTTTATAAACTAAACAGTTACAGAAGTAACCAGAACACACATGATGACAATAATGGCGAATATCGATGAACTGGGCACCATTCTAAGGGTCTTACATGAATCGAAATGAATTCTTTCAACAATCCTGTGAAATTGGTATGATTTGTGCCTCCCTTAAGCAGATGAGGAATTGAAACAGAGAAGTAAAGTAATTCAATAAAAAAAAATTGTTTAAAGAAGTAATGTTCTTAAGGTCATAAGTAGTAAGGAGTAGGGACCAACATCTGACCCCACACAGCCAGACCCCAGAGTTGGAACGTTATTATTTATAGTCACCACAGTTACATAATATTGTTTTAAATCTTCAAATCTGCTGTAAGTAGGTGCAATTATGCACCCTCATTTTACATCTGAGGAAGATGAAGTGTAAAGGGTTTTGCATCTATGCCGAATCACATCGTCAGCGACCAGTGTATACTACCTTTCTGGAAACTACCTCCTCTATCCATGGTGAGGACATTAATTACTGAGGGATGATAATAGATGCTGTCATAAATAAAGGATGTCAAGGTCACATATGTTTGGGAATCCTCAAGTTAAACAAAATTAAGTAAGTTTCTTTATTGCAAAACCTCTGAGAGCCTTAAATAAGTGAATGCTCATTGCAAAATTCTAAAAGCGTGATACAGTTTAATGTAATTTCCAAACACATTTGACCAAGGTACGTTCTCCAGCCAGATCCATTACTTTTTTCTTAAAACGCCAGGAGATGCAGTCACATTCTTTATGCCAAAACTTGGTAGGTAAAAATAAGGTTAACGGAAAGACTTTCTGAAGGTCTTCGATAATTAAGGAATAGAAGCAACGGAGAACACAGACATAGGCAGTGATTAACTATAAGATGGGTCTTCAGGAGAAAACAGAGAAATTAGACTAAGTGAAGAGTGTTTCTGGGAATAGCTACAGCTGAACCTCTAAGACAATTTACCCTTTTAAAGCTAAAAGGCACACTGGAAGACATGCAGATCAAACCCATCATTTTGTAATTAGGAATACAGAACCCAAGTCGCATAGCTGGTGATGGCTGAACCTCTTTGTTCCTTCCAGACCCTAACTTTCTGGTCACAGGTGGAGGGAAAAGTATTTGAGATGCTGCCTTAGAATTTCTGGAAAAAGAGCCAAAGAAAAAAACGATAAAGAATCTGGAGTATCCATGATAAACTCTCCCTGACCTCGAATCCTCAAGGAACAGAATATTTATGACATGATTTGACTGACCTAAACATGGATTTCTTTTTGTCTTTCAACTCGGAAAGATGCAGTATGATTACACAAGAATGGAAAAATTCACGAAGAGAGAGAGAGGGAGGTGAACTTCCGGTTGATATTGCTGTTAGACAGCTGGGACTGGTTTACCATCCCTCAGTTTCCATCCAAATATTCATGAAACATGGAGAAAGATGCAAAAATCACCAAGGCATCACAAACTAAGAATCTTGTTCAATTCTTTGTCAGTCTTTCAGAGGAATGATGCCTCACCACAGTGTGGGTGGTCAAACCAGGAAATTCTAGGGATTGAGTCGTATCTACACCTCAGAGACAGAACAACATGGCCAGAGAAGAAGGAAGAATGTTCTAATTCATTGCCAGCATGTTCCCCCTCTATCAGATGCTGAGGGGCTGTGTTTCAGGCAAAATTCAAGGTCACACTGCGCCTTACTTGTCAGGTCAACAGAACACACGAGATTGCATAAAACCCACCTGGTTTAAACGACACCATAACAGATGATAGATTAAGAAACACAAAGCAATGAAAAAGTACCTATGGTACAATCACACGCATATATCTATGTATAATTATGACTGTGTGCCTATGTACAAATATCAATTAAAAGATCTTTAAAAAATAATTTGATTTTAAAGAATACTTAACAAGAAAATATCAGAAGATATTTTTGTGTTCATGAGGTAGTTACAAATGTAGACTACAAAATTATACAGTACGGTCTCAGTTTAGGGAACATATATGCACACATATGTGTGTGTGAGTGTGTGTGCACGTGCACCGAAGTCTATGTGTATAGAATTAGATGCATAAAGCGTACATAAAGTAACATTGTAACAGAAGTCATCCTATTTAGTAAGATTAGGAAAGACTTTCATTTTCTTATTTATGCCATCCTTCCATAACTATGACTTGTATAAGTGGAAACAAACACAATAATTACTCTATTAAGGAAAAACACAGGGTTAATTCTTAAGAGTTAATTTTTATGTTATGTCAATGGCATTTACCTATAGAAGGACCGCTGTGTACTAAAAACGAGACTAGTAATATTTCTAGAAACTCGTTATGTGTCAATCACTGTACAAACATTCTGTACAATCCAAGGCTATCACTTACAGATGAGCAAACTGGGTTTCAGAAATACCCATTAATGCTAGAGTCAGACCCTGAAAGCAGACTGGAGCCAAAGCCTGAGCTATTCACCCTTTCAATAGTCTTCTTTTGGCAAAAAGAGGGCTACTGGTTATTTTACTATTTTTAGCCACCCCTTCTATGTCTTTACTGAAGTCTGGCATTAAGATCTAGGAGCAGTCCAGCTCCCAAGTAGAATTAGAGCTGATAAAGAAAGGATGATTGCCATGTCCCGGGTGTCCTCAAGGGAAGGATGCAGGTTCTGACTCAAAACTACCCTGAAAATCCCAGCTGGAGAGGGTGACTCTTAGAAGTATGAACACAGGTCATTCTATTCTGGTAGCACCTACAGACAACACCACTAAGAAAAAACAATGACACTGTCAAGGAGCCTTTTGGGGACATACTGGGCTCAGAGGACAGTGGGTTGCTGCTTCCCTGAAAATGTCCCTTCCAGACAGAGATAAAGTCTTTGTATTACACAAATAATTTGAGGGAATTATTTTACAACTGGGTAGAATGAAGGAAAACTCCAGTGGGCAACACAGAGTCAATAAAGCAGGAGACAGAGTAGCTAATAGGAGTCGGTCAGAAGCAACCCATATTGGCTCTGTAGGGAGGGGGGCAGGTGAATACTTACTGAGCACCAAATCTCCTCCTCCCACACTTCCATTTCTTGCCGGTGTCCACTGGCCAAAAGTCAGTGGATCTGGGAGTCCACTGATAGAGGACAGAGAGATCAGTGTCCTGGTGCACAGAGTTCATGGGGAGAAGGGGAGAGGAGATCTTAAGAGTTAAGTAGGAGGAATCCAGCACAGTCCTTAAAATGTGCTAGGGCCTCGATTGTGTTCCCCCAAATTCACAGGCTGAAACCCTAAAGCCCAATATGATTGTATTTGGAGACAGGGATATTGGTGAGGCAATTAAGGTTAAGTGGGGTCATAGGTGTGGGGCCCTAATCTGGTAGAACTGGTGTCTTTATAAAAGAGGAAGCGGTCAGGTGTGGTGGCCCATGCCTGTAATCCCAGCACTTTGGAAGGCCGGGGTGAGAGGATCACTTGAGCCCAGGAGTTCAAGACCAGCCTAGGAAACATATCAAGACCTTGCCTCTACAAAGAATTTAAAAATTAGCTGACAGTTGGTGGTGCGTGCCTGCAGTCTCAGCTACGCAGGAGGTTGAGGTGGGAGGACCACTTGAACCCAGGAGGCCAAGGCTGCACTCCAGTCTCAGTGACAGAGTGAGACTCCAATGAAAATAAATAAATAAACAAATAAGTAAGAAGATACACAAGACAGCACACACTTTCTCTTGGAGTGTGGCACAGAAGAAAGCCCATGTGAGGACACGGTGAGAGTGGCTGCCTGCAAGCCAATGACAGAGACCTCAACAGAACCCAGTTCTGTTGGTACCTAGATTTTGAATTTCCAGTCTTCTAGCCTTCAGAACCGTGAGGAAAAAAATTCCTGTGGTTTAAGCCACCAGTCTGTAGTGTTTTGTTATGGTAGCATGAGCTAACACAAGACCGGAGGAGACAAGCCACGGTCTGCCCCCTGTTGGATTCTGTGTAGTCCGCCACAGAATACAGGGGCTTCCATCATTCTATCCATGAGGAAATCTGACCTTGATGCCTGTGTGTATGGTTTATTATTAAAGCCCCAGAAATAAGCAGACTGAATCTGTGGGCTGAAAATGCCATAAAGACAGCTGCTAAAGCTCTATGGGGTTAATCTGAAACAATTAGCAATTCAAAGATTTATTTACTACAGATGCACAGGGGGTTTTCATTAGTGTGAAACATCCAGAAACCAAAACATATGTGGTTTAAAAAAAAAATCTGGACATGTCTCCAAAATACAGAGTAATTTAAGAATTAAACCTTAATGTGGGGCACAGGGAGAAAAGAGAGTGGGCAGAGGAGTATAAAGAGAAAAGAATCTCAAGGCACTTAGTTTCCTGAAGTGCAGGAAATAATGACATTTTCTAGTTTGGTGAAGTATCGTGATTGCAACTGGCGACTTAAATATGGCTTTGTATGGCAAAAAAGGGAAAAAAAACTTTCAACTTAATGGAATGCTAAGTTAAAAGTTAGAAACTTAAGGCGAAATATATTGTGAAATCCATGCAGGATCCATTTGACCCAACTCTAAACATTCTCTTTGGTTGTGTATCTAAATATGCATGTGTTTTTTCTTACATACGCCCTACAAAAATTAATTTATATTACCCCATAAGCATTATTAGTAAAGGATAGAAAGAAACTGAATTTTCCTGTGGCTCAGGAGGTCAGAAAAGGCCACTTTACACTGGATTACCAATTAAGCCATATACCCCAAGACAGGTTTTGAGAGCTTTAGAGCATGATAGAACTAAATTTCTTTCTTTAAATTGGTGCGATTATTTTTTAGCTAATGCGGTTAGGTTTTATTTGGCATTTTAATATGATTTTCTTCTGTATTGCCTAGAAAGTATTCTGAAAGGGCTATGGATAAATGACACAGGTTTCTTTCTATATTAAAAGGAGGAAGAAAGATAATAACGTATGTTAATCTGTGGCTGAAATGTGCTAGGTGCTTTCACCTGTTATTAGTTAATCTAGAGCAAAAGTTAGAAGAACACCAGCAAAGTGGGTAGTATTACATGAATTTTTAGAGATTAGGAAAATGAATAACACTAAATTATGTTCTCAGTATTATATAACTAGAATGTGAAGAAGATAAGAGACCCAGAGGCTGGTTGGGCACGATGGCTCATGCCTATAATCCCAGCACTTTGGGAGAAGGAGGCAAGAGGATCGTCTGAGCCCAGGGGTTCAAAAACAGCCTGGGCAATTTGGCAAAACCTCATCTCTACAATTAATCAAAAAACTAGCTGGGCATGGCGGTGCACTGTGGAAGGCTGTGGCAGAAAGATCGCCTGAGTCCAACAGGTCAAGGCTGCGGTGGCCATGAGCATGCCACTGCACTCGTCTGGGCAACAGAGTGAGACTTTGACTCAAAAAAAAAATTTTTTTTTTTTGAAAAAGCACTGGCTCTGATCAGAACCTGTTATCTGCATACGTCAACATGAAGAGTCACAAAACACAAAAATGCAATTTTAGAATGAGGTACTTCCATGGATCTGTGTTACCTCCCAAGACCCGTCTCAATATCCAACCATCACCCTTTGCCATTCCTCTGCCAACCTTTTTAGACATTTCTCCTCTGAGTGAGAAAAAAGCACAGTCCTGTGAGCTCTTCTACATACCATAGTTAGTCCATACTCTACATTCCATGGAAAAGGGGGCTTCCAGGGATAAGGGTAGAAGTTAAAAGGAGACAAGGATATCTACAGCCAATGACTCAGTGGCTGAGATATGAAGAGAGAACTGTTCATCTTTTTAAAGCTCAAGGACATTCTGACTAGCATTTCCAAAATAAATCTTGTTTCTTCACAGAGCAGGGTTTATTGAAAGAAACAGGTCTGGTCTAGAAACATAACATAAGGACAAAAAACAAACAAGGCAAAAAAAATTTAAAAAGCAAAACTTTTGAATTATTTTTTTCCAGCATTCAAACAAAATGTTTGTTTCAGAATTCCAAAATATAACACTGCTTGTTTAAGCAATTTTAATCACTTTATGAATCATTTTCATCAATAGGATACATGATTCACATGAATCATAAAGGTGACCTGAAAAGGAATTAGAAAAGAAATATAGTTGACAACTGAAAAAAAAATGAGGAACAGATGGCTACACCACTTACAGCAGCTTGGAGTCTAAACAGGTATAACTTGGTGGGACAAAGCCTTCTTTGGGGTGCACACAGAGAATGCAGACATGTTATAGATGTAATAATACATCTTTGGGATAGAGCTTACTAAAGCCTGAGATTTGCTTCTTTAATCAGTTCATCTGAGTAAGATGGGGCAAATTAATTACACAAAACCAAATTTGATTTAGGGAATAAAGTGGCCACCTAAAAAACCCCAAGGCATTCACATGAGACAGATATGAGATATTCTGTCCAGTGTAAAGATTATTCATCCATGTTTCACTTGATTTTGCTTCTGCTCCTAGAATATACTGTTACGCTCTCAGAATAACTAAAGTCAACAGAGGAACCACTTTACATAAACCAAACTGTCACTAATTATTTACAAACCAAACTGTCATTAATTATGGTTTCTTTAGTGATTTGAGTGCAACAAACAGTAGAGTAATTCCACTTGTTTCCAAGCAAAATTTCCAGGACTCAAAACGCTTACCAACAGAAAGCAACAACTCCCAAGATAGTTTCAGCAGTGAGAAAACAACCAGTGAGTGTCCAGCAGTTCCCTCAGCCTGGTTTCTGCGTTCAGTCTCTATATAACTGCTCTAGACTGTAAGCAGCCAGTCCTGCCCAGGGCATAAGTGAGACCGGGTTCACGTAGTGAGTCTTAAGTGAGGCAGGACTCTCTCAATCTCCACAGGCTGATTTCCAAACAACATGCTACAAGAGTGTCTTCACCATTTTCATTCAATGCTACTTAGCCAGTGAAAAGATGGCTGATGAGTGAGAGGGAAAATACAAATGCAGTTATGTTCTACTTCACCAGGGGGAAACAACGGAGCAAGACAGCTTTTGTGAATAGTAACCTATTTCCCTTCATTTCTGTCTTTCTGCTATTTCTCATGTGACTTGACTTCACATTCTCTTCTCCCTCATTTAACCTCAACCATCTTTTCAGCCCCACACCAGGTGCGCTGTATTTTGATTTTTCTGGGTACAAAGTAGGTATAAAATATATAATAACAGGAATATTATTATAGGTATATAAGTATGTAGAGCAATTTTTAATGTGCTTTTGACTTTTAAATAATGCACTGAAAATATTAGTTGCAGTTATGGCAACCACACCAATCTTACCATTCACAAATGAATTTTATATGCTTCCTGAGCATACCAAATGCAGTCAGCTTCACTTTTACAAGAATAGAGAGACCGATAATGATTACGGGACTGGCTGAAAATGACAAAATTTTAAATGCCACTTATGACCTACATTCAGGGTCCTTTTATGATATTGTTCATGCTCCAGTCCATGAATGGACAACAAGTTGCACTAAATTCGAGGAACCTGAGGTGATTTTAAGTCAGTTTTCTAAAGCAACATTAATGCTAAAGAAACCATAATTAATGTGGCCAAAGAAGAATTCATCAGTGCTCCAACTACAGAGCTCTCTTATACTCCGATTTTTTGATCAGCAGCTAATTTTATGTTTACTATGTGAACAGAAAGAAAAAATAACGAGCTGTTTATTCACCGTATCTGCTGGAACATAAATTTAGTAGAGCATCAACTCACTAAAGGCTTAGTAGAATCAGACCTGTGATCAGAGATGCCCTTTCTTCAGAAGGGTTGACACTGAGGGCTTACCCACCTAAACACGGATTTTTAACTTTATCACAAAAGTACACAGTACTGTGACTCTGGACTCCTGACAGCAGTATCACTAGTGTGGATTTCTTTTACGCTTTTTTATTTTTACAGCATAACTAGAAGAAGAAGAGCAGTTCCTTTACTAACGAAAATAAATATGCTTTCAAGCAAGGAATTTCATTTTGATGAACCTTTAGATATTCCGAGCATTCGGGAGTTTCAAATAATAAAATGGAGCTGAGTTCTACTTAAGGAAACCAAGGAAATAAAGTTAACAGAGCCAGTTAGAGACAGGTCTGGGACTAGAACATATCCAGTCTTGCCTTCCCCAATGATGATGTCCCTTGATTAGACCTGACACTAGGTGTTCCTAAAAATACTTAATGACATGGTTTAGGAAAGCACATTTAACAATTGTGGATCGCTAAAAACAAACCTTCCCTTTTGCCTTATCTCATTTATCAAATTAACAACTCCCTTCACATTCTATCCATGGTCAATTCACATTGGTCAATCCCGTTTTTTCATAAACCTCATCTTCTTCACTGAACTCACAGATGCGTCATCAAGACTCAGGTTATCATTTGCTTCTGGTCACTCCTATGGCCTTCCACGCTTTCAGTCCTGCACAAGATGTCCCATTTCCCCCATCCCCCCATGCCGTACAAGGACAGCTAGCACTCTTTGGAAGAAGCAGGTTGCAGACCAGATTCTCAATTCCTCATTCCAAGTGACTAAGAAAATAAATGTGTATCTCATATGCTCTCTGAAATAATCACAATCAATAATTCATAGCACCAACACAGCGGCTCTGGGTACACGCACCATCCTAGCATCCCCATGTTTTGGAGGAGAGAAGCCATCCTCACAACTGCCAACAGTTTCTACATCTTGGATCACACCGGAGCAGGGGCAAAAACTATGCTCAGACTTTCAGAAGAGTCAGGTTTATGAATTTGAGAAGGACATCTCCAATATTAATATTAATTACCAATGCTGAAGCTGTTCAGAAACACACCATCACCTTTAGTATAAGGAAGGGGTAAAACTTGAAAAATTCCTTTCATAGAGAATAAAAACATTTATTATCAACAGGGGTATGAAAGGAATTTACTGTAAATGTTTGGACAGGCACTTGGAAAGGAGGATAGAGGGATATTCCAGCAATAATGAAAAGTTCTAAGTTAGCTGTAGATTATGAAATTCCTCACTGTGAATGGATTCCAACTGCCAGCTCAAGTCTGAGAAAGTAAGCAAGCCACCCTCTCCTAAGGCCCAGTCTGGGGCTTGAATGGTGTCACTGGCCTCTACTACATGAAGCATAACCTTGACCTTACATGGAGTTAGCTCCTAAAATTTCTGAAATAGAGAAACTCAGTCCTCTACATTTTCTACCCATAAACGCAATCCTTTTTAAAAACAAGTTAAACTTTAAAGAAAACTACAACTGGTATTAGGCTCATGTTATTTACAAGACTCTGTGGTGACCATTCCAGGGGTCCTTAAAGATGCATCCAACGTGGCCTTTCCTTGAAGGAGAAGCCCAGCCTCCAGGCTGTGTACTTCACATTTGCGATCCCATTCAGCTGTCATGATGGCGCTATAACGCAAGTCTTATCATAGGTTTTTCTCAGGGAAATGGAAGCTCCAATACCTTCTCGGGTCAAACTGCATGAGAGTAACCAAAGTGAGCAAAGCCAGGACTCTCTACAGTATACCAGGCCTCACCCAAGGATGAGAGAAAGAGAACAGATAATGTAATGCAGTTCAGAGTGTGCCAACTCAGTTGCCTGGATAATAAGTGCTGTGCTAATTTAGAGAAAAGATCTTTGCTGCTGTTGGTTCACTTTCGTGACTACAATTCAGCTATGGTTGACTGAGAGCAGAGCATGCACAGACAGGTCCAAACAATCCACTCGACAGGAGCGGATATCACACAAGAGGCTGGCGGCCTAGAGCACTACTGTCATGCTTCTTACTGGCCATGTTACCTAACTTTGCGAAGACTCAGTTTACGTATCAATTAACTGGGTGCTCCTGTGAGGCTCATCCCAATGCCTAACTCAATTGGCTATCAAAGCTATCATCATCATAATATTTACAGCCTATTAGATTTGATTGTATTCATCGATTATGAGATGAAGAATGTAGGCTCAGGTTAAGTGGGGAAAAAAACCTGCTGTAAAAGCCACATATACTTTCAAGTCATTTGTTATTATCAACACAGTTCAACTGATCCTTGTTTATTACATAGTGGCCTTTCTTTTCTGATTACTTCCATGTTATGTTGAAGGAAATTCATCTGTCTGTTCTCATCATCAGTTTTCTCAAATCTGTGTTTAGAATCGCAGCAACTCAGGATTGGTATAGACCTTAACTTGACCTACTCCAATCCCTGTATGATTGTGAATCTTCCCTTATCAGGGACACCCAGACTATACTAGAACATTTGTGTGGGGAGTTCACTTACTCCCCAGGTAGACCAGTAGTCACTATAAACAAAACAAAAAACCCAAAAGGAAAAAAGAACTGTTACTGATATCAGGTTAACACATGGGTAGAACTGTTTAACAAGAGGTTCATAAAAATGATCATTTAGGTCAGGCGCGGTGGCTCACGCCTATAATCCAAGAACTTTGGGAGGTCAAGGTGAGAGGATTGCCAGAGCCCAAGGATTTGAGACCAGCCTAGGCAAATTGGTGAGACCTCATCTCTGCAATAATCAAAAAATTAGCCAGGTGTGGTGGTGCCTGTAGTTCCAGCTACTTGGAAGGCTGAGGCGGAAGGATCACTTGAGCCCAGCAGGTTGAGGCTGTGGTGGCCGTGAGCATGCCGTTGTACTCCAGCATAAGTGACAGAGTGAGACTCCGACTCAAAAAAAAAAAAAATTATTTAAACTACTCACAGAGCTACTAGTGACTCCCTAAACTCAAACTGAAAACAAGGCAACAATAAATATTTGAAATTTGCACTTACACTAGCCAAAAGAGATTTATTCTCCTTCCCATAAAAATGCCACAATTCCCATTGATATAATAATCTAAATTTGATATTTGGGGGTCAGATAACTCTGTGACAATTATAAGATGTGAAATCACAGATGTATTCATGAAAGACACATTCAGATCCAAAATGAATATTATATTGGGTCAAGTAACTTCTTAACTTTGCTAAGGTTTAAATACACCAGGATATAGTTAAATCCTGAGGAAGAATTTTTCAAGTAAATCTCAGTTAAAGTCAATTTTCATTAAGTGGAACCAATTTTTAAATAAGCTCTCTTCTCTATCTCTCCCTAGCCATATATCAATCCAACGTTTTACAGCATTTGCCAACTAATTTAATAGCAATCTGTCATTTATTAAAATGCGAACTGGTACCAACTCTGCTACAGCTGGGTGCATATCAGATAAAAACATATCCCTCCTGGGTGGAAGTGGTTAATTTTATTAAGATCATTATTATTGTTTTTATTATATAAATGCATTATACCTCTCCTCTAACACTTCAGGTGAACATATGCCTTTAATTTAAAGGTAGAGAAATGTGTGTGTACACGTGTGTGTATGTAAGAACAGCACGTGATTTCTGCTTTCAGCATATTCTCCAAATATCCAATCGGTTTTATAATCTAGTAAATTGAAAAGGCAATTTATGATGGGAAGGAAAAACAGTAATCAGAGTCTTTTTAAGGAGACTCAATAATCAGATGTATGGCAGTATATGTCCTTTGAATGTTGTAGTTTACTGAAGACAACAGAATGAGGCTAGAATAAAGTTTTCTTTTTTTTTTTTTTTTGAGTTTGACTTTCACTCTGTTGCCCAGGCTTGAGCGCAGTGGCAAGCTCACAGCCATCACAGACTCGACCTGCTGGGCTCACCAAGGCTGATCCTTTCACCTCAGTCTTCCAAGTTGCTGGAATTACAGGCACACACTACCATGCCAGGCTAATTTTTTGATTTATTGTAGAGACAAGGTCTCACCAAGTTGCCCAGGCTGGTCTTGAACCCCCGGGCTCAGGCAATCCTCTCACCTCAGCCTCCCAAAGTGCTGGGATTATAGGCGTGAGCCACCACACCCGGCAAGGTCACACTTTCAACAGAAAGATTAAGGACCAATGATTCTGATTTCACCTACTCTTTTTGCCCATCCCTGACATTGACTCTGTTCTGATATAAACTCATTGGAATGTTTAATTGTTATATCCGAAGCCTAAGAAGAAAACCTGGACTTGAAAGTATACTTGTAGATACAACAACAAAGCAAACTCTATAAGCTAGACTCCTAAAATATCTACAATAAGCTGCATTAAAAAAAAAAAAAAAAGACTAAGATAAATGCCAAGCCAGTGCTTGGCATATAATGGGTACTTAAAAATACTTCTTTTTTTTTTTTTTTTGGAGTTGGAGTCTCACTCTGTCGCCCAGACTGGAGTGCAGTGGCCGCTCCCGGCCACTGCAGCCTCGACCTGCTGGGCTCCAGCGATCCTTCCACCTCAGCCTTCCAAGTAGCTGAAACTACAGGTGCACGCTACCATGCCCAGCTAATTTTTTGATTTATTGTAGAGATGAGGTCTCACCA
>CAUYQG010266464.1:0-32107 GCA_963574415.1 Tarsius wallacei
ACGCCCGGCTAATTTTTTGATTTATTGTAGAGATGAGGTCTCGCTTGCCCAGGCGGGTCTCGAACCCGTGGGCTCAGGCAATCCACTCACCTCAGCCTCCCAAAGGCGCGGGATTACAGGCTGAGCCACCAAGCCCGGCTATTTTTATTTTTTTAGAAATGGGCTTTTATTATGTCACACAGGCGGGTCTGGAACTCCTGGCCTCAAGCGATCCTCCCATGTGGTCTCCCAAAGTGCTGGGAGCCACTGTGCTTAGCTGGCATTTTCTTTATAATATGTTAAATTAAGGAAAGTTTCATTTCAATCAGAGGTGATGTAACCTTACTATCTGTTCAGGGAAACTTTGGTTTGGAAAATGCTATGCTATTCACTGGTTCCATTTGAGGCCTCAATTTTCTTGGGTGTGAAATGAAGTTGCTGTGACCTCCCTTTGAAAGTCATTATAAGGGTTAATTGATGTATGGTATAAGGACTCAACAGTGCCTGGCACGTGACAGGGTTTTAGTGATCAGATTGCCCTTCCTCTCTCTCTCTCACCAAATGGGCTGTTTTCCCAAGCTTTTTCCCAGCCCTCTAATTTGAACCACAAATCTAGATGTCCCAGAATCCCTAGGGCTTGCTTGTGCTTGATGGATTCCTGTTTCTGTCACCTGTCTTCCTCTGACAAGCTGCATGTGAGTGGGCGGCACCCACATGCTCTGCGTCACCTTCACACCACGCTGCTGGTCAGCGGCAGTGTCTGCAGCACGAGTTTTCGTAAGTGAGTGATCTCAACTTACTCCATACTTTAAAAGTTTTGTTTTTGTTTTTGTTTTTTTGCTTTGTGTGTCACATGACATTGCCCATTATGGTTCACTGTGTACCTAAATACTATTCTGGAAGTTATCTGAGTGAACTATTACCTGAATTATGTGGGGGAAACAGTACAAATCTAGTGTTTGTTGGGCTGTTGCTCAGTGAAGGACATGCTCTCTAATTTCCTCTTTGCCTAGCAGTGCAGTTAGAGATGGCCAGTTCTCTTGCACGAGAGGGAATGGGCTGGGCTCTAGAGTCTGATGGAGCTTCATTTAAATCCCAGCTCCCCAGCTTCCTAGCTTCTCCAAGTATCAGCTTCCTTATGTGATATGAGGAATAGAATGAGTGGACCTTGTATACAGGAGAGAGAAGTTCACTACCGTCACTGTTTTCACTGGATCTGGAGTATCCCAGGTCCAGGTGAAGTGTCTTAAAGCAAGCTGGTTCCCTTCCCCTTGCTCCTAGGTTGGAGGCTGTAAATGTGTGGTCCCTGGATAGGCAGTATCAGTATCACTTGAGAGTTTGTTTGAAATACAAATGAGAAACAATGAGGTGGAGCCCAGTGATATGTGTTTCAACAAGCCCTACGGATAATTCTGATGTGCATTTATGTCGGAGGTACTACTACATCAGGTTACCAGGCAGAGAAGGTTCTTGGTTTCTGTTAGTATTTTCATACACTCATTTATTTCAGGTTAGTGGAGGGTTCTTATTCCTATTTGGGGATGACAAGGGCCAGTGTCTGGTTGGAGAGTTCTGGGCATGGCAGCCTCAGAGGTGCAACAACCTCCACCGAACCTGCAAGAGACTGGGGGCGTCATTATTCTCTGTCCTGTTTCTTGCTCAGCTATGCAATCCCATGGAGGTCAGCAAGGACTTCTCCACTGATGTCTAGGCTTTTCTCTGGGATCTGATTCAGGGTTCCCAGCCTCAGTACTATTGCCATTTTGGGTTAGATAATTCCTCATCGTGGAGGGCTGCCATCGTCTGAATGTGTCCCTCAAAATTTATGTGTTGGCAACTTCATCCCCAATGCAATAGTATTGAGAGATAAGACCTTTAAGAGGTGATTAGGTCATGAGGGCTCTGTCCTCATGAAAGGATTAATGTTGTTATCACAGAAGTGGGTTCACTACTGAAACTGAGTTTGTTATAAAAACAGATTCAGCCCTCTCTTGCCCTGTCTCACACATGCTCTCTTGCCCTTTTGCCTTCTGCCATGGGATGATGCAGCAAGAACACCCTCACCAGATGCAGGTCCTTAGCTTTGGACTTCTCAGCCTCCAGGACATACATTTTTTTTCCTTTATAAATTATCCAGTCTGTGGAACTTTGTTATAGCAAGGCAAAATGGACTAAGACAGGAGTTATCCCGTGCACTGTAGGGTGTTTAGCAGTATCCCTGGTCTTTGTCCACTAGATGCTAATAGAAGCAGACTCATAGCTGTTTCAATAAAAAATGTCTCCAGGCCAGGTGTAGAGGCTAATGCCTGCGATCCCATCACTTTGGGAGGCCAAGGTGGGAGAATTGCTTGAGCCCAGGAGTTCAAGACTAACCTGGGCAACATAGCAAGACCTTGTCTCTATTATAAAAATACAATGGAAAAAAAGTCTCCAGACACTGTCAAATGTCCGCCGGGGGACAAAATCACATTGCACCTCCCTTTGAGAATTGCTGACCTTATTTGTGTGACCACTTGGGTGGAAATTGTCTCTGGGAAATTCTGTTGTCATGGGAACTGGAAATGGAGGAGTGAGAGGTTCAACTAAAAGCAAGGCTTTAAATTCCTCCCCGCCCCCAACCCTAGTAACTAGCCACGTGACTTCTTTCCTGATTCCCCTATTCATTCCTAGTTTCCCCTAGCCAAAAAAATCACACACACACACACACACACACACACAAACTTTATTTTCATAAATGACTTTTACTTCTTTATCGTTTCTCTTGACAGTAATTCTTGGCAATGTGCATATAATAGGAAGGAAAGCATAACTTTCAGAAGTCATCAAAGATATTATCCTATTGTCCTCATTTTCTTAAACCATTAAAATATTTTCATTTATAAAAATTAATCTAAATATAAATATTGACACTAGAGATCAAAATCACTTGATGACAAAATAATTTTTCTGGAACTATAACATATGCTTATGGTTTTTAATAGTAAATTAAATCTTTGCACTTATTTGGCACAAGGAAACCTTTATAAAAATTCAAATGCCACAGAGCAGGCTTCTTCTTTTTTTTTTTCTTTTTTGCAAGGCTTACACAGTATACGTTTTGTCAAAGAAAACTGAATATTTTAACACTGCAACACAACAATAGTTGCTTTTCATGCCTCTTAAGGAAAACATTCTATTTGGAAGTCAGATCTTTTTTTGTTGTGTTTTAAAAACGTGTTTTGCTTTGAATCACACCAACAGAACAAAAAGCCAAAAATTTACTTATTTCAAAGGAGTCATTTCTGTTGGATAACACATACACAGCATCAGCAAGGAATATTATTGGAAGATACGCAGACCCCCATCATGAGTGGATAATGGCACAAAAATTGGCAGCAAATCAGGTCTGAAAATGCACATAGCAGCAAAAGAACATAGAAGTTGAAAACAACACACAGTTAGGCTTTTGTGAGGCATTCCAATTATAATTAGCTTAAAGGTGTCGCTTTGGCAAATTAATCTCTCTGGCCCTCAGTTATCACATTTGAAAAATGGGAATACCTACTGAATTAGGTTGCTATATGGATTAAAATGAGAAGAATATTGCCTCCTTCAGAGCAGGCACTTAGTACATTAACCATACTATTCTCTTACCTTCCATCTTTTACTTTCTGCCTTAGATTCAGAGCAAACATTTGAAAAAAAAAAGTTAGCATCCAATTAATTGAGTGAAATCTAGTCCACTTGCTTTTATAAACACACTTTCCATAGTCATGCATTTGAGACAGTTCCAAACAGACCACAGATGTGGAGTCAGTGTCAACGCTTATGTCCATTAAATGCAGTTTATCCCTTGTTTTTTTCATACCTGTGAATTATCTAAGGCTATTCCCTAATTATCTTTGCATTAAGGTCATTTTGCTACTTTGATGAATACTTATTGGGAAATAGATTTTGGAGGACAAAAATTTTCTCATGTAATGCCAGGCAGTTAATTTAACAAATATGTTATTTTAAAATTTTCTGTGATTTTTTGGTATGAGCTCTTAAAATTTTGTAGCATGATATAATTTCTCATTATGAATAAATATTCACATGTGTACCCACAAAAATTTTTTTCTCACGTGGTTTATTCTGCAGGACAGTGCCCTAATGCTGAGCCAATGGTGGCTTTTCTGAAGCCCCTCTCCCCTTCAGAGTGGGGAAGTTCTCAGTAAGCCCATGGAAGAACCCTAAATTCTTAACAAGACGTTGTTGCAGATATACCTGGGCATGGCATGGGTGAATCAGAGCTTTCCATCTGGTGGCTTGTGATTGTAAAGCAATGGGAATGACTGGTAGTATGGTGGGCTAAGAGCTTAGCAGGAAGGAGGTAACTGAAGAGAGATTTGCAGGCTTGATGGTTAAGCGGTTCCCAAATAAGACTGTCCCTAGCACTCACTGGAGGAACTCGCTTTTCGTTTAGCATTTGTAAGACAAAGATGCTTGTGAAGAATTAATAAACATTAATGGCAATTAATATATAATCCCCATCTTCCTTCCCTCCACTCCCCTCCAACAATTTTCCTTTGGACAAGTTGTTGATATGGAATTCTAGTTGAATCAAAGGGATACCAAAAAAAAAAAAAAAGATCTTAAAGTGAACACACAGTAGCAAAGCAAACAGGGAAAAGATGCATCCTTTGAACATGGAGCTCTGCTGTTGGAAGCCAGCCTCCTGGTTTTCTGTCTTGGATTCCCCTGAGAGCCTAAGGCAGAGAGTGGGCAAGACCGCAATGCTGAAGTCTGAGACTGCTTTCTGGGTGAGGTATCAGGACAGCCCTGTGCAGTGGGGCACTGTGACCTCCCCAGGCCTTCTCCTCAGGTGGAAATCCGTACAGTACTTGATGGCTGTTGGGTCAAGGCACTGTCGTGTACGGCCGGAGGCAGTGGATCACTGGCAGTGGAGTTCCATGGCATCAATACATCACAGCTGACTCCAGAGCTGGCTCCTGAAGTGAGATATTGAAGCACACTCTCATCAGACACTTTCTAAGAGTGAGAAGAAGCAATTAAAAATAATGTTTATTGCCTTTTAAATCAAAAGCCACTCATGCTCATTGACCAGTTTAATATTAAAAGGTGGTGTCACTTTTTAACACATATGTCTTAATCTACCTGAAATTTAATAAGGTAATTACTTAACTTGCTTTCTTTTCTGCTACCACCCCAGTGGCCAATTTTCTAAGCATAGTTTTTTGTTTTTGTTTGTTTAAACAATCCATGCCTTATCTGTTGGTTTCTAATGCTTTTAGAAAGATTGTATAACACATTTTCTTTTCTTTTCTTTTTTATTGAGTTGGAGTCTCACTCTGTCGCCCAGGCTAGAGTGCAGTGGCACATTCACGGCCACCCCAGCACTGACCTACTGGGCTCTGGATCCTTCTGCCTCAGCCTTTCAAGTAGTGGGAACTACAGGTGCGTGCTACCACGTCCAGCTAATTAAAAAAAAAAAAATTATTGTAGAGACGAAGTCTCGCCAAGTTGCCTGGGCTGGTCTTGAACCCACGGGCTCAGGCAATCTACTCGACTTGGCCACCCACGGTGCCAGGATTACAGGGTGAGCCACCGAGCCCAGCCTATGTGCCTGGTATCTATTCCTATTTCTAGTCTATTCCATTAATCATCAGTTTCTTTACAGCTTTTAAATTTAACATCTGGGAGGAAAATATCTGTAATTTTGCAAAATGTTTGTGACTAGTCTTTCTGATTTATTATTAACTTAAATTCAAAGAAGATCCCACTGAGATTTTTATAAAAATTGGAATAAGCTGTAAATTAATTTAGGAAGAAATGGCTTTTCTTATTGAAATATTAATGTGATTTATTAATCAATAGCACTGTGTTTAAGGTATCCATGCATTCCCACAAAATCAACCTGTAATTTATTATTTAATGTACTGCTGTGTTTAATTTGCAACTATTTTATTTCATCTTCATCTCTCTGAAGAAGTACAATTGGTGTATGGTTGTGTGTCTGTGCATGCCTGCATGTGAGTGGGCACAGAGCATGTGTACACACTTACCAGCCCATCAGCCTTCAATAGTCGGGGTTATGATAGCTTCACAACATGAATCTTTTAGTTTTCAATTTTTTAACGATCTGGAATATTTTATACAGCATGAGAATTAACTGTTCCTTAATTTTTTTTTTGAGACAAGGTCTCACTCCGTTGTTCAGGCTGGAGTGCAGTGGTACAATCATAGCTTACTGCAGCCTCAAATTCCTGGATTCAGCCTCTCCAGTAGCTGGGTTTACAAGCTCACACCACTATGCTCAGATAATTAAAAACATTTTTTGGGGGGTAGAGACGATATCTCTCTATATTGCTCAGGCTGGTCTCGAACTCCTGGCCTCAAGTGATCCTCCTGCCTCAGCCTTCTAAAGTGCTGGGATTGGTAGTCTGTTCCTTACAAAAAAATTTTATTTTTTCCAAGTAATCAAATTCTGGACTTATGATCATTTCTATAGTCTTGTGGTCTTAGTTAATTGGTTTCTGTGTTTATCTTTGATGTCTGGAATTTAACGTCTAGCTTATTTGTTTTGCTTCTTCCTTCTTTAATGAGGAAGAATATATTTAATACTATGAGTTTGACTCGGTGTAGTTTGATATGTATCCTATTTGGTTTGATATATGTAATGTCTTCATTTTCTAAGTGCTCTGTGGGTTTGCTTTTCTCTTTAATTCAATAGTGTGTGTGTGAGAGGGTGCATGTGTATGTGCAAGCATACGTAGCTGGGTACGTGGGTGCAAATGCTTTTTAACTTCAAGGTAGGGTTTCTGGGTGTTTTAAATTTTAACGTTGAGGTAGGGTTTCTAGTTGTTTTAAATTTTGTTCTAATTTTCTAGATTTGTCCTGCCCAATATGGGAGCCATTAGCGATATATGACTATTTACATTTAGATTAACCAAAATTAATTAAAATTAAAAAATCAGTTTCTCCAATGCAGTAGCCACATTTTAAGTGCTCAATAGCCACTTGTGGCTAGTGGCTACTGTATTGGGCACTGTAGATATGGAATATTTCTGTCATTATACAAATTTCTATTAGATAGCATTGCTTTAGATTATGTTTGGCATTGTGGTCACATATGATAGTTTTATACTCTCTACTTTTTGGAGTTTATTGAGGTTTATTTTGTGAGTTGGTATAAAATCAATTTTTAGAAGTAGTTCATTGATAATTAGAAAGTAAATGATCCGTAAAGTTAGATAAACATCTTAATTAAAGCTTGATAACTACACTATTCAGTTCTGTAATTTGTAAGCATTTATGGCGAAAATGATGGATATCCAAAAGTTGATATGGGAGTTTTAAAGTTACCAACCATTGTACCATAAATTGTGTTGCTCCATTGTCTGCCAAATCAAGAAAGGCTCATGACTTAACTACTTTATTTTATCAAAATCAAAACATCCTTCCTTCTTGTTTTCTCTCAATGCTTCTTGTTTTGAATTCTCCTTTGTCTGAAAGTAATATTTCTTGCAGAAAACCAAAATTGACAAGTGGAACCTAATTAAACTAAAGATTTTCTACACAGTCCAAACAAACAAACAAATAAAAACCTATCAACAGAGTAAATAGACAACCCATAGAATGGGAGAAAACATTTGCAAGCTATGTATTCGACAAAGGGCTAATATCTAGAATCTAAGAGGAACTTACTTCATAAACAAATCAACAAGAAAAAAAAGTTCCATGAAAAAGTGGGCAAAGGTCACAGACACTTCTCAAAAGGAGACATACAAGCGGCCAAAAAACATATGAAAAATGCTGAACATCACTAGTCATCAGAGAAATGCAAATAAAAACCACAATGAGATAAGATACAGTCAGAATGGTTATTATTAAAAAGTCAAAAAGCAACATATGTTGATGAGGTTGCAGAGAAAAGAAAATGCTTATACACTGCTGGTGGAAATGTAAACCAGTTCAGCCTCTATGGAAAGCAGTTTGGAAATTTCTCAAAGGACGAAAAATAGATTTACTACTCAACACAGCAGTCCCATTATTGGATAAATACCCAAAGGAACATAAATCATTCTACCAAAAGACACCTGCACTCGTGTGTTTATCGCAGCACTCTCATAACAGCAAAGATATAGAATCAATCTAGGTGCCCATAAACAGCAGACTGGATAAAGAAAATGTGGTAAACATATACCATGGAATACTATGCAGTCATAGAAAAGAATGAAATCATGCACTTTGCAGCAACATGGATGCAGGTGGGGGCCATTATTCTAAGCAAATTAACACAGAAACAGAAAACCGAATACTGCATGTTCTCACCTATAAGTAGGAACTAAACATTGGGTACACACAGTCATAAAGATGAAAACAACAGACACTGGAAACTCTTACAGGAAGGAGGAAAGGAGGAGAGAGGATTGAAAAACTACCTACTGGGTGTCATGTTCATGCTCACTATTTGGGTGATGGGTTCAATAGAAGCCTAAACCTCACCATCCATGATATACCTATGTAGGTTACCTGTGCACGCACCCCCTGACTTAAAAAAAGAAAGTAATATTTCTGCCCTTTAAAAAAAATGTGTTTAGTAAATATTTTCCATTATTTCATTTTAACTTTTCTGTGCCACTTTAAGTGAATTTTAAAGTGAACAATTCAGTGGCATTTAGTACCTTTACAAGGTTGTACAATCACTACCTTTATCTAGTTTCAATGCATTCCCATCATTCCAAAGTAAAACTCTTTACTCATCAAGCAGTTTCTTCCTATTCCCCTTTCCCACAGTCCCTGGCAACCACCAATCTGTTTTGTCTACATGAAAAGTAATTTATTTTTAACTATCTTATTTATAACCGATTCCTTCCTTATAGTAGTGGTCTGCCCTTTTAGTGTGGTAATGGATCTTTTTAGCTTTTGAAATAACAGAAGAAAGGTGATGAGACTTTGAAGGGTGAGGGTTAATGGCCAACTGATGAAGGAAAGGCAATAAGCAGCACTGTTGCCATATGGTGCCTAAAAGAGTAATTTGTAATTTGAAAGAATGTGTTCACCATTATGCCATTACCTGGTACTTCTGTGCTCGTGAGACAGGGACAATGAGGGGGAGGAAGAGGGATGTGCATAAAAGGCAACAAAATAAATTTGCCCTTGCTTCAATCTTGTCGGCTCAGACACGATCTGTCCTCAGCATAACTGGTATCACTGAGACAGCTTTTTTGGATCATCATTTCCTATGTAAGCAGCATCAAGCATTTGTCAAATTCTGACACGTATGTTAGTTGTAAAGCAAACTGATCCATTTGTCCTCTCTATGAGCCCTAGAGTTTGTGCAGATCATTGACTGCCCTTTCCTTTGCCACATTTAGGGGTAGCTGTTGATTTTTTTTTAAAGGAACACAGCATCAATGGCTAACAAGAAACTTAAGGAAGAGTGAATATGGATTGAAAAAAGAACAAAAACTTGTACATCTCAACAGACCTTACACCTCTGTATACATATCTTATTTCTTTTATGTCAGACCTGGTTTTTACAAGGAGCTGAAGAGATAGTTGAGAGGATATACTCACATATTTTAAAAGTTAGCAAAACCAGGCAGAATGTTATTTACCTCTCTTAGACCACCCTCCTCCTGCAGCCCCCCACCAAGTCTGATAAACCATGAGACCATGAGGAAGGATGCTTCTTGGGGCTCTCATGGGGAAACTACAGAAGGAAAGACTGAAGAATGGAGGTACCCTCAACATGAAAATGATGAGCATTAAGACACAAATGACATTTACCATCAAATCCTTGGTGGTGCTTTTCCTTTCTTTAGCCCTATTTGTCGAAGAGCCTTGGAGAATGAAGTTGCGATTAAATGTTTTAATGGTGGTCACTGAAGATGCCTCAGTGTTTTCAGCTAAAAGGAAATAAATGGGAATGTGTTACCCAGAAGGTGGACTGATTCTTAAGGAAAGAGACCAGCTGACCAGATTGCCCAGATTTTTGCTCTAGACTTGGCATCTCATTCCTTTACTGTGTATTTGAACATGGAATCTTTTATTTTGTGTTTATTTTTTATGATGAACTGAATAAGTCAAGGCATCTCGGAAAAGATAGCTTGAAAACAACCTAATAGAGCCCATAGATTCTTTTTTTTTCTTTTTTGAGTTGGAGTCTCACTCCATCGCGCAGGCTGGAGTACAGTGGCACGCTCATGGCCACCCCTGCATCGACCTCCTGGGCTCCAGCGATCCTTCCGCCTCAGCCTTCCAAGTAGTTGGAACTACAGGTACACGCCACCATGCCTGGCTAATTTTTTGATTCATTGTAGAGATGAGGTCTCACCAAGTTGCCCAGGCTGGTCTCGAACCCGTGGGCTCAGACAATCCTCCCACCTCAGCCTCCCAAAGTGATGGGATTATAGGCTTGAGCCACTGGGCCTGGTGAGCACATAGATTCTTATTTGCAATCCTGAAGTAATAAAAGGCTCTACAACCTGCAAATTTTTATAACTTTGGAGCCAAACCCATCTGATTGCAAAACCTGACCTGAACTGACATGCGACTGTTTAAAGTCCTTGTCCATCTCACCAAGTGGGAATGTTCTCATGCTCTGCTGCAAGGATATTAATGTGTTCGATGATCAGATGCCACTTGGATGCCATGGGGGATGATAAGAAATATACAGTACACATACTGTATATTACCTTTCTAACGCCCAAGAAGTTATGAAACACAAATGGACCCAAGGGTTTCAAATAAAGCAATATAAACTTGTGGTAAATTTTATCCATATAGGGCTTTGTGGAATATAAAGCAAGCATTCAGTAAGTGTTTTTGATGAATAGCAAAGCCTACGCTCAAATGCACATCTTCTGACTCTCTACTCCTCTTAATTTGTAATTTAAGTTTCTAATTTGACATCAACATTGTGTGGCTTCTGAACCCAGGGAAATTGTTGAAAATGTCCACTGGGCAGAGGTGACATGACTGGCAATGCTGGGATCTCTTTTAGTTTGGACACTGTGGCAGATACTTCTGGTGGTCTGACCACTTCTCCCTGATAGTCACCATTCTAGCACATTCCAACAGATCCTACTGCAAGCACCACCATTCTCTCTTGCTCATGCATGGGACAAATCAAAAGCAACAGGGAGTTGATGCCCTCAGAAGTAACCCTCAGTCATTGAGGGATGGAAGTTTAAGGACAAGTACCCTTTCTTCCTACCCTTTGAGCAGGACACTCAGTTGCAGTCAACACTATCTCCCAGAGGCCCTCAGGAGGATTTAGCCTTCTTTGTCCAAAAAAGTAACCTACTAATTAAAGTACCCTGTATTGGCTTAATTTCCTTCCCTGGATCAAATTTCTCTTTCCCCTGCCAATGCTTCCTAGAATCATTTCCCAAATAAGTTACTGACACTCCCATCCTTGTCCCAGGGTTTGCTTCTGGGGGACCTAAATCAAGATAGTCAAGAGCAATTCTGGGTGAGAACTCTTCATTAGATCTGGTCCTCAAACATAGATCTCTGAGTTCTTTGAAGTATATGTTTAAGGCTTAATTTCTGGGTAGCTTTGTAGTTTTAATTTAAGCTTACCTTTCACCGGCGGAGCAGGCAATTTCCTCCTCTGCTGCCTTGATGTGTCTATAGTTTGTACCTACAAACAGAACACAGTGATTAAGATACCTTTGCAAAGCTAAAGATATTTTCTCTCCTAAAATTTCCAGGTCATGTAACATTTCAACATAGGGAGTGAGGGGCAAACATACCTGGTTCCTTTGCTTCTGATCCCGTTTTCTGGTGAGGCGCACGCATGGTGCTATGTTTAATCCTGCAATGGTCAGGGCTGAAATCCGGCTCTCAATATCAGAAATCTTCATGTAACAGAAAGATAGGATCAGCAGAAAGAAAATACAGAAGGAGAGAATTTTTGTTAACAGTGTTATGAATTTATAAGGAACAAATCTGCTATGATGCACGCTCATTCATTCATTCAACTTCTACCAAGGACTTCTCTATCTAATGAAGATGAAACACAGGCGTTTTTTTATGAATTTAAATTTCTAGTTAGTAGCTCTAGAGTATGTCAACAACCCTGTCAGCACATGCCTAGGGATAAATGAAAGCCTAGGGGCACTATGGGAACCTTGTTCCAGAGCCACCTAGCTTAGCATGGAGTAGAGGGAGTGGTCAGGGAAGACGTCCGTAAGTGGCAATATTTGAAGGGCAAGTACAGTTTGTAGGTCTGCTTCCTTCTTCCATAACTCCGCAAATCCAAAACCACAGCACCAGGTTTTAGGAGGGAGGCCTAGCAGCCCCAATTCAAGACTATTTCCTTCTTAAGAGGCCAAGTGGCCTTGAGAAACTGTTTCCCTCTCTGAATATCAGTTTCCTCATTTATAATATGGGACAGTCAGAGAGAGCTGAGATTTCCATCCAGCAGAGTCTGAGGGCAGAAATAGAGAAAAAGAGCCTACTTAGTGCCTGGAGAGAACCCTGGTTCTCCCCTGTCCCCAGGCATAAGAAGACAGTGTTTATGCTCTTAGAAAAGAGGATTATGATGTGCCAGGCACCATGCTAAGTGTTTTATTACATGAACTCATTAATGCCTCAAAATAATTCTATGAAGTATGAAATAACGATGGTTCAAAGGGATAAATGGTACATCCACCATCTCATAGCTGCTCTTGGGCAAAGCTTGGAACTAATGTCAATGGCCATGCTCTTGCCACATTGCCATAATCTTAGAGGATTTGCCAAGGCCTGACCTGGGGGACACTGGAAGAAGTAGGACAAGGCTAGCAGAGTCGAGCAGAGAGGCAGGGATCCTGCTGAGATGGCACATCCTTAGTGTTGCTGGGGCATCTAACAGTAACCCGGAGGCAGGCCCACAGCCAATGTGTGTGTGCTTCATTGCTGAGGTCTCCATCGCCTCCCCTATCCCTCCATAATTCTGTGCTGCTCAACACAAATTCTAATTCTGCTGTCACCCATTCAGGGCTTCTTTGGACAAAGTCTACAGGGATAGCTGCTATAGGAGGTACAGAGAGAAGGACTGAAGGGTCAGCAAAATTGGAGATGCTTCCCCTGTGCCTGAGACATAGCAGTCTTGGTCAGAAAAGGAGGAGGAGGCAGGTGGAGCTCAAGTCTGCGGCAGCTGGTGACAGAATGCAAGTGAAGATGCTTAGCAGCCAGCCCCAGAAGGCTCCTTCTGGCCCCCAGATGCCTTTCTGTTCTGACTCCTCAAATTTCCCATTGAGAGCTGCATTCTTTTCGTTTATAGACCAATAAATTGCACACGCCTCTGAGAAAAGTTGCAGACTAAGCGTTCATCAGCCATACACAACTGGTGTGGATTAGATGCCCAAATTTTCCCTGGAAGCAGTTTTGATGGAGGGCTTTGCTCAGAGGACCCTAGGAGACAAGGTTAATGGGAAAGCAAGCTGCTGACCTCCTGATTTGTTGACTGTCAGATTCTAGAACAAGAAGGGGTTAATATTTCAAGTTTTAGTCCATAGGACAAAAAAAGAGGAAAGAGACTACTGAGGGCTGATTTCACCTATATTTTGTTACCTCTCTCTATAATTATGTCCCACTTCATTCCTAAGACTGCATGCCCACTGAGCCATACGTTTGTTTAAAGAGGAGGACCAATTCAGCTCTGAGTTTCCTGGGAGCCAAGAGCTCAGTGGAGAACTCTGTCTACAAAATAAAACCAAGTACTCAAAAGAGCAACTTCTCCTGATAATAAGAGTTAAGAGAGATTTTCTCCAAGAATGCACATAGAGGTAGCCTTGCATGATGAGGTGGACAGCACCCTTAGCACATGGTCCCATGAGTCACTCAGCAATCTCCTTTGGCACTGGACAATGGAGATTCTTCCCCTATACCTGAGAGGTAGCAGTCCCAAAGGTAAGGTATCCTCCAAGTTGACAGAATCTAGAATCTGTCCTTATTCAAGAACACAATTTAGCACATCTACTCCTACCATCCTGCAGGAAACCCTCTGTGAGACTAGACGCTGGATGACAGCAGAGACCTGGCAGCAACTAGCAGTATGGAGAGAGTCTCCACATCTCTGAATGTCCCGTTGAGAGGATCCGCAAGGCTGAAGGCAGGGTCATCAATCCCCTGTGCAAATTAAGAACTCTTAGGCAAGTACATATATGTCTGAGGGTGGGACCAACACATTTTCCAGAAAATCACACAGTACAGACTGGTTATTAATGTGGGCCACAAGGTCAGAAAGATTTGGGTTAAAATCCAGGTTTTATCACTTTCTAGCTATTTGACCCTGGGTAAGTGGTTGAACCTTTTGGAGCCTTGGTTCCCTCAGATATAAAAGGAGAATAATAACTGTAGCCACGATAGGAGGTTGCTGAAAATAAACAATAATGAGGTAAAAGCCTTGAGCACAATCTTTGGCACAAAGTAAGGCTCACAGAACATTGGCTATTATTACCTTATTGTAATATTTTAAAATGAATGATTAATTAATAGGTACATTTAAACGCATGGAAAATGGACATTTGGGACTTCAGGGTTTTCTGCCATAAAACATGGCTCTAACAACTTAAGCATAGAAAAATTTGGAACCAGGAATAAGTAATTATCTAATAAAACCTTCCCAAACACCCATAAAAGTTACTTCCTGCAATGTCATACAGGAACTATTTGCTGCTCAACGTATCAGGAAACAAATGATTTGATTCTACTTTATAAAACTTTGACAATAGATTGATTAAGTCTTGGGTGAAATTTGTAAAAAAGTATATTTGGTTTAGGAGAGTTGCTTTTCAGTCATTCTTACTGGTAATAGTCACCAGGGTCATGTATGATGAGAGCATTTCTAGTCCACATTAACCCATTCACAAAGTGGAGAATTGTGCCCTCTCATTCTCAAGAGTGGTTAACGGTGTCAGGAGTTGTGATTTTTAACTCTTTTAAATGAAAATATTTACTTTTAAAATAATTATTGCCTGAGATTGCCATCTTCTCTCTCTGTGGTTTCTGTTGACCACAATTCTCTCGAGGAATCTGTTTTAAGGGGCAAGATGTATAGAAAAATTAGTAAACCAGGAGTCTGCACTGAACTTATGCTGCAGAGACCAGGGCTCCCTCTTTTACCCTGAAGGCTCCCATCTGGGCAGAGATGAGAGTTCTCACCTGGAGCTCAGCATGGTGGACCTGGGCTGCAGCTGTGGCCACCTGGTCCTCCAGATCTGCCAGCTGGGTCTCGTCAGTGCCACTGTGGATGCAGCGGGCAGCATCTTCCAGCTCAGTCAGCTGGCTCTCCAGTCCGTACACAGTGCCTGCTGCCAGGTACACCTGTAGAGAGAGCACTGTCTTTAAGCACAGGTCTGCAGGCCCAGGACTGACCAGGGTTTCTTTAGGGGACCCTGGTAATTCAGGGGAGTGAGAGAAAATTGGACTCAACATTGGGGGAAAAATGTTATTTTTACAAGATTTATGAACATTCTTCACATTAAATGGTAGTGTGAGGACTTGCTACTCCCTAGCTGTCAACCATACCCTCCCTCCCCCCAACTTTCCTACAAGAAAAAAGCAATTTGTAAGTTGCTTTTGGTAAAAAAAAAAAAATACAAAATATATGACACTAGTTATGTAAACTGTAAACTGGCCCAGTGACTATAAAAACTAATATTAAGAAGGAACAAAGAGAAAAACTCATGATGAGTTTTTCAATAAAATTTTCAATTGGCATTTAGTAATTGAGAAAAGTTCAGAAAACATGAAAGAGGTGAAATTAATTTAAAATAATTACAAATTTTGAGTGAATTCTCTCTTATTAATTACACTCTGCTTGCTTGAAACAGGTTAAGGAAATTAAAATGAACCCAACATTTGTAGTAGGAAAATCCTTTATTTCATAGAAAATAGAATAATGTTAAAACAAGCATGACAAATCTGTTTATCTATTAATTAAGACAATTTTTAAAGAGCTATTGAAAATAAGAGAGCAAATCAAATAAAGGAAGTAATTTGAGCTAAAGAAAAAAATGTCTTGGATTATGAGTTTATAAGATGATTCCCATAAAAGTGAGCAAACAGAAAGTAAAATCTCTGAAATAATTCAAGCCAGGCTCGGTGGCTCAGCCTGTAATCCAGCGCCTTTGGGAGGCTGAGGTGAGTGGATTGCCTGAGCCCGCGGGTTCAAGACCCGCCTGGGCAACTTGGTAAGACCTCATCTCTACAATAAATCAAAAAAATTAGCCAGGTGTGGTAGCGCGTGCCTGTAGTTCCAGCTACTTGGAAGGCTGAGGCGGAAGGATCACCGGAGCCCAGCAGGTCGAGGCTGCGGTGGCCGGGAGTGGCCACTGCACTCCAGTCTGGGTGACAGAGTGAGACTCCAACTCAAACAAACAAACAAACAAACAAACAAACAAATAAATCAGATCAAGGGATGTGAGTCAGGGTGAATGAAAACAAACGCCCCCTCTGCCTAATCAATAATGCAATGAAATAGTCAACAACACAGTGAATGAGATGTATCTAAGGAAGGTAATTGATTAAAGAAAGGTTCTTCAGGTTCAGTCAACGTATATAAAGTTCTAAACACGTAAGCAAGCAATTTAGAATTGATTTGAATGAAATGCGTGGCTAGGACTTTAACCGTTTCTGTAACTTGAGTTAAAAATAGAGTTGAGGACAAGTCGAGAACTTAGGCACACAAGACAAGCACATCTTTTGCACTGAGTAGTGCTAAATTGGTGAGGGAAAGAATTGTTCCTACTCCGTCAATTCCTTGGCATGACTCACTCAGCTTCATTATACTGGCCATTTTATCAAACATTTCAAAGTGAAGCAAAGACCAGTACAGGTTTGATGAAGGCAAACCTGACTATGCACTTTCACCAGGAATTATTAGTTGGGCTGTGGGCACTTCCAGTAGTGACTGACACAGAGATGTCACATCAAGTGATTCACCAATCGCATATGGGCCATGAATCAAATATCTGCGAGAAACTGCCAACTTCAGCTTAACTTTTAAAAGTATTTATTTATCATATGCTGAGTTTTAGAGAAATTCTGTTTCTAAAAGTTCTTCACAATTTAATTATAGCCATTTATTTTTTGTTTTCAAAACAAGAAATGGTTTTTTATTGTTTATCATATGAATGAAATGATGAATATTTCAAAGATATTTGAGTGAAGAAATTATTTAAAAATGTATCTCAAAATGTCTGAAGTTGAAAAACTTCCCTTCACAGAGTGAGAAAAATTAAGGGGAGCGGGGAGAGAAAGAGAGAGTGAGGGAGGGAGAACACCAGAGCAATTTTAAGTTTATTATACTCTTTTTACACCTTTCCCTATCCACATTAAAAAAGGTAAATTTACTTCAGTAAGATAAGTTGAAATACAAACTTTTTATACGAGACAACATTTGGAATTATTAGTAAAAGGAAATAAAGAATTTAAGTGTGGTAATGGTTAAACGTAACTTGACATAACTTTGGTCTTGGAACCTTGACTTGATCAGAAACATGCAAAACTCAACATCATCACACCCTAGGACTGTATCAACCTAATTGCTGCTTACATCATCAACATGGTCATTCACTAATGTTCCTTGCTTTTTTCTGCCAAGACAAAGCATTATGAAAAAGCTCCAAGTCCTCAGCAAGGCCAGAATGTTCATCCTTCACTTTGTGTTCCCTAAAAGCCCGATTTCTTGGCACCAAGAGGAAGGAGCAATTTGGTGGTTTGGCATTGACACCAGTCGAACAGGAATTTACAGCCAAAGTGATGGTGCCTAAAGGCCTGGTAGTGTATAATGACGATGGTGGAGGGGGATGATGATGATGATGATGATGATGATGATGATGATGATGATGATGATGATGACGACGACGACGATAACGACGACAATGACGATGAAGACACCAACACATTTATTGAGCCAACAGTTTTATGTGACTTATTTATGCTAATGGTAACCCTTGAGGTAGGTACTATTGTAATCACTGTTAAAGATGAGAACATTTTACGTCCCAGGAAGGTACAGTGACTTTCTGTGGTCTCACAGCTGGGAAGTGATTGAGCCTGGAAGTGAGTTCAGGAGGGCTGATGCTAGATCCTGGCTTTTCTCCTTCCTGCCCTACAGTGCTGTGACAATCTCAGTTGGAATATTATACTGTTTTACACTTCACATTTTAACATAAAAATACTAGAGTTATTGTGATTACAGATGGATATGATATTGGCTCTGTTGCTGGCTTGAAATAACACAAGATAGCATGCTATACGATTAAAATGTTATTCTAGCTTTATAAAACATAACCCATTTGAAACATGTTCACCTGGAATTGCTTGCTAAGTTAAGGTCCACTTTTGGCAAGAAGTATGGTGACCACATCTGAGTAATCAATGTCCTTTTCAAACTCTAGTCACAAATGCCTGTAATTCCTTTCATTGGCTCCTGGTTCAACAAGCCTTTCTCAAAGTTGTTCAAGGAAAGAGAATAGGTGTTCATTCAGGAAGGACTATGTTGTCAAACCCTCAAGGATCAAGAACATTGAACAGATTTCTTTACTGCAGGACTTCAGATGTTTTAATGTGCTAATATGTATCTCAATTTTCTAGAAAAAAATGCAGATTTCCCTCTTATTTGACCTTAGAGCATCTTGTTGGACTTAGCGTCCATGAAATACACTTTTGGAGATTAAAGTAAGACAATAGCTGATAACATTTCTTTCCTTGCTCTCCGAGGGCGGAGAACCTGAGTAACTGTGACCACTTCCACAGGTACTGGTGCCACTTTCTCTCTGGTGCTGTGGTGGTTGTAGGAGAGCCTTGAGAAGAAGGACCTGACATCCTTGCTCAGACCTGGATTGGCAGAGCTGGGCTCCCTGAGGGACAGGTCCACTGTGTCTGCTGCCCTGCCCTTGGTCGTATACTACATGGGCAATATGAGGCAGAGCTATAAGGAAGTTGGGATTTTCCTCCACTGTCTCTCTGGCTGAGGATTATGGGGTCTCTAAGTTGCCTCTGTCATTTAGCAAAGATGAGAATGAGACAGGTCCTTAGATGGGGGTGGGAGGGAGAGAAAGTCAATGCATCCCACCCCCTCACAGCCGTGTATAAATCCTCAAGGTGGTCCTTCTTACTATTCACACCACAGGTCTGAGAATGGCCATGATAGTTGTTCTCTGTTGATTCCCTACATCCATTTTCTATCCTTCCTTCTTTTTCCTGTTTGTTCCCTGGGAGGCTGACCTATTCGCACTTCATCACCCAGGATCTCTGGCTGGCTGGGACGGGTTTGGTCAATGGAGATAGGAGATACCAGCAGGAAGTTAAAGGCAGGAGTAGAAAGAAGAGTATTTCTTTCCTTAGTCTCTCCCTGTGTGGCCATCAGGGTTCTGGATGCAGTTCTACCCCCAGGGTGATAGCTCCCTCCAGGGGCATCTTCCAGGCTCAGTTCTCCCTGGGCTTTGGTTATACTGCCTAGTTAATAGCTTCCTCCCACTGCTATTCTACCCAGCCCTACAGCATCCCTTACACCACAGTTAACAATCCCTTCCTGAAACTCTCCTTTCCCAGCCAGACCCCAACAGGTACAACAGAACTCTTCATAGCAAGAGTTTTAAATACCCGGAGACCCAGGCATTCAGCCCAAGGAATTGTGCTGCAGTGGAGGCTGGGATTAGCCTCAGCTGTTTCTGCCTTAAGCGGAGATGAGCTGATTTCACAGTGCTAACACTAGACAGCAGGTGAGAGGTATCAAAGTCAGAGACTATGGGAATCTTAAATACCCATGCCTTCCTCTAATTTAGTGGGCTAACAAGGTAGTTTATGAAAACAGATATAAACACCATATTTCTTTATCATTTTTGCCCAGGACATATCGCACCCCTCGAGGGAAGAGAGGCCATAGTAAGGCCATTCTGAGGTCCCCAGGAGATCTTTTCTCTCTCCCCTCATTATGAAAGTTGTACAGGAGAAGCCAAGTGGAATTATGCAGAGCTGAAAGAGTCTTCAGAAGCCTTTTTAAAGGTGAACATCCACAACCAAATGTTTTCTCTTATCTCCAAGCCCTGGCCTGCGGTAACCAATGTGCAGAAAGCGAGAACAGTGTCACCATTCTATTTCTGACAGTCCCTGGGTTCCCCAGCACACAGGAGAACAGCGGAGACATGAGGCACACTCTTCATAGCACAGATCAGCCAAAGCCACGATTTAATTAGATCAGCTGCACCCAGAGGCCAGTTTAAGGACTGACCCTGGCCTTCTCCCACTGCTCAACTGAATTCCGCCCTGGAAGCAGCAGAGTGAAGCAACACACCCGTGGGTCTGTGATCTGTTGAATTAAAGAGACAAAGAAGAGTCATGCCTTCTCTGACTCAAACGCCCAGAGAATTCAAAGGAACACAGAGTTTCTTCTGAGGTGAATTTTGAAAAGCTGAAAGAGGTGGTAAAGGAAGGAGGAGGAAGAAGTCAGTTAACTCTGTGGGAACAGGAGAGGCAATGGGGCGGTGCAGGGCAGGGGAGCAGTCACCTACAAACCCGCCCTTTCGGTCACTGTCCTTTCTGGGGCTTCTGACATCTTTAATCAGGGGTAAGTGGATGTATTTTGAATTGCAAGTGTCAACCAAGCCCAAAAAAAAAAAAAAAAAAAAAAGAAACAATGTACAATAAAAAGATCTTACAAGATGAAAACTCCAAAACCCACTGCATTTTTTTCAACATGCTTCTTGGAGGAAAAAAAAAAAGGCAAGCTATCTTTTCTTTAAATGTGCCTTAAACTAATCATTGTCATTTAAACCTAGGTATTTCATATTTTTTTTGATACCATACTTTGCAAAAAACACATTCCTTTCCTGGTGAATCATATCTTTATTTTAATCTTTTCAATTCTGTATGTCTGAGATTAGGGCTGTCTCAGGACCATCAGCTGTGTTATAGACACATGCACAGAACAGAGACCCTGCACATGAGAAGCCAAACAGTTCTTTTAAAAATGGGCTTTATTCTTCTGATGTGATCATTCACTAGCGCCTCCTCTGTGTCAGGCTCTGGGTGATGGCTGGGGCTACAGACACAAGGGATGGCAGGCCCTGTTCTGCAGGAATTTATACATTTCCCTACCTGGAGGTGATTTTGTCCCCACCCTATCTGCTTCATATTTGACAATGTCTGGAAATATTTTTGGTTATCTTACCAAGAGGATGCTGTTACTGCCAGTTAGCAGGCAGAGACAGGGGTTGTTGTCAAGCATCCTACCAGGAAAGTCGCCACACAAAGAACTACCTAACTCCAAGTATCAATAGTGCTAGCCTAATGGGAGATGGACAAGTGAACAGAAAGGGTGGCAAAATGAGGGAGGTGGTCAGAGAGACGTATGCTTCGGTTTTGTGGGAGCCCAGAGGGAGTCTTCAATCTCAACAAGTGAAAGAAATATTGGAATTTTTTTTTACCTTGAATCATGTTGATTTGTTTCTCAATGTTTATTTAAAAAACCTCTAATGACAGTTCACAACTTCTGGGTACAGCATTTATTGGAGCACCCCAAAAGCAGGATTCTGCTGGGTCTGGAAAGATGAAATCATCTGCATTGATTTGAGATCAGCTTCGTGGGCAGGGCCATGCTAAACTTTGACTGTGACTGTGGCCTGAGTGCTAATGTCCAAATCTCTCAGTGTCACCTGGGTCAGGAGTATTGGAAAGTTCTCAACATCAGACATTTATTGAAATACTCAACAATGATTGTGGATACTTACATGTAAGAGTCTATCACATTCTTTCTTTCCTCATAAGTCAGAAGGATAGAAAAATCCATTACCAGCAGATATACCTATTATACCAAACCAAACACCCTTAATGACAACTCCTTGAGGGGCAAGGAGAGCTTTCCAAAACTCCAAAGTCTCTAGTCACACCCACCTTCCACCCCTGCTGACTGGATTCTCACTTGCGAGTCAATAATTTGTTCTTCCTTGAGGCTGGGTGTGGCGGCTCATGCCTATAGTCCCAGCCCAGCACTTGAGAGGCTAAGGCGGGAGAACTGCTTGAGCCCAGGAGTTTGGGACCAACCTGGATAATATAGTGAGACCTCATCTCTGAAAAATGTAAAAAAAAAAAAATTAGCTGAGTGTGGTGGTGTGTACCTGTAGTCTCAGCTAATTGGGAGACTGAGGCAGAAGGATTGCCTGAGCTCAGGAGGTCAAGGCTATGGTGAGCTGTGATTGTGCCATTGTACTCCAGCCTGGGTGACAGAGTAAGACTCTAACTTAAAAAAAAAAAAGTTTTTTCCTTCCTTGAATGAAAGGTGGAAATTACAGTTTTTTTTTTTGTTGTTGTTGTTTTTTAACAGAAATACAGTCATGTGTCACTTAGCAATGGAGATACGTTCTGAGAAATGTGCCATTGTGTGAACATCATAGAGTATACTTACACAAACCTAGGTGGGGTCATCTACTACAGACCTCGGGTATACCTATAGCCTATTGCTCCTAGAATACAAACCTGTACAGCATGTTACTGTACTGAACTGTAAGCAATTGTAACACAATGGTAAGTACTTGCATATCTAAACATATCTAAATATAGAAAAGGTACAGTAAAAATGTGGTACAAAAGATAACAAATGGTATACCTGTGTAGGGCACTCATCAGGAATGGAGCTTGCAGGACTGGAAGTTGCTCTAGGTGAGTCAGTGAGTGAGTGGTGAGTGAATGTGCGGGCCTAGGATGTTACTGTACATGACTGTGGACTTTACTGACACTGTACATTTAAGCTATGCTAAATGTATACAAATTATTTTTCTTCAGTATTAAAGTAACTTTAGCTTACTGTAACTTTTTTTTTTTTTTTTTGAGTTGGAGTCTCACTCCGTTGCTCAGGCTGGAGAGACTGGCACTCTCATGACTACTGCAGCCTGGACCTTCTGGGTTTAGGCGATCCTTCTGCCTCAGCCTTCCAAGTAGCTGTAACTACAGATGCACGCCACCACGCCCAGCTAATTTTTGTGATTTATTGTAGAGACGAGGTCTCACCAAGTTGCCCAGGCTGGTCTTGAACCCCTGGGCTCAGGTAGTCCTCTCACCTCAGCCTCCCAAACTGCTGGGATTACAGACGGAGCCCCTGTGCCCGGCCTACTGTAACTTTTTAACTATAAAATTTTAAAAAACTGACTCTTAGCTTAGAACAAATTGTACGGATGTACAAAGTATTTTTCTTTATATATTTTATAAGCTGTAAACAAATTTTTTTCCACTTTTAAAACTTTTTTTTCTTAAAAATGAATACACAAATACACACATTAGCCTAGGTCTGCACAGGGTCAGGACCATCACTATCACCATCTTCCACCTTGAAAACTAAAAATATAACCCTATGTCCCCCAGCTAACTGAATAGACCCCCTCTTGGCCAAGAGGGTCCTAGAGAAACTTTAAAAACTGAGTTTCCAGTCATGACAAGGTAAGTCAGACACACCTTGTAATACCTCAGACCCTTTGCAGTTTAGACACAAAACTGACCCATGTTAATGTTAAAACAGAGACCGTAAGACTGACAGAACAAACTCTTTGTGGCAACAAAATGCCAAATTATAAACAAGACCAAAGGCATGCAAGCAAGGGTTAAGTCACATACCACTATACTTAAAGAATAAACTGTGTTCTAGGCCAGGTGTGGTAGCTCTTGCCTGTAATCCCAGCACTTTGGGAGGTTGAGGTAGGAGAATCACTTGAGCCCAGGAGCTCGAGACCAGTCTGGGCAACATAGTGAGATGTTGTCTCTATAAAAAAATTAAAAAGTTAACTGGGTGTGGTGATGCATGCCTGTAGTCCCAGTTGCTCAGGAGGCAGAAGGTCGAGGCTGCAGTGAGCCATACTTGTGCCACCTTGCTCTAGCCAGAGCAGTCAGAAAGAAAAAGAAAAGGATAAATTATGTTCTAACTGCCATAAGTTTTTCTTTTTCTCTAGCAGCTGAACAAGCACTGGCCTCAAGATAAACAGTATTCAAACAATTGCAGCTTATATACCAACAGATACTGAGTAACTGACCCCTGTTCCACCAGGCATAACAACAGCTTTGATTGGACAAGAGATTGATTTGAATAATTTCCTCCTGATAAGAGACAACTGCCCATAGAATGGTTGGGCTGGTTTACAGAGGCTGCACACTTGAATACCTTCATGTCCTTGCTTCACCTTTTAACTTATAGGGTTCAACTGTAAAGTATTTAAATGTTAAGTCACCACTCTAAGATGAACATGGAATGCATGTAACATGCATGTTTGCTTATCATGCATGTGTGCACCCCCTCTTCATAAATATTTGCAGCTCCTTCTACAATGTGTTAAATGTGTATACTTGGCCAATCTGTTGAGCAGAAATCCCTGTTCCACCTTCCCCTCCTTTGAAGTGCCTGCTTTTGGTTAGGCTGGAGGCCCACTACCCAACCTGTAGGCTATAACCCTTTATAAGAAATAAAGTCAGCCGGGCTCGGTGGCTCAGCCTGTAATCTCGTGCTTTGGGAGGCTGAGGTGAGTGGATTGCCTGAGCCCATGGGTTCAAGACCTGTCTGGGCAACTTGGCGAGACCTCATCTCTACAATAAACTAAAAAATTAGCCGGGCGTGGTAGTGCACACATGTAGTTCCAGCTACTTGGAAGGCTGAGTGAAAGGATTGCCAGAGCCCCAGCAGGTCGAGGCTGCAGTGGCCAGGAGCGGCCATTGCACTCCAGTCTGGGCGACAGAGTGAAACTCCAACTCAAAAAAAAAAAAAAAAGAAATAAAGTCTTTCATATGAGCAGCCAACAGACACATGAAAAAATGTTCAGCCTCACTCATCATTAAGGAGATGCAAATTAAAACTACTCTGAGATACCACCTAACTCCAGTCAGAATGGCCATCATCAATAATTAAAAAAATAACAGATGCTGGAGAGGATGTGGCGAAACGGGAACACTCCTACACTGTTGGTGGGAGTGTAAACTAGTACAACCTCTGTGAAAATCAGTGTGGCCATTCCTAAAAGTTCTAAAAATTGACCTTCCATATGACCCCACAATTCCCTTACTGGGAATATACCTGGAAGAACTCAGGTCACTCTATAAAAAAGATACCTGCACATGTATGTTTATCGCAGCATTGTTCACAATGGCAAGAACATGGAATCAAATGTGCTGCCCATCAAAAGAGGACTGGATAAAAAAATTGTGGTACGTATATACAATGGAATATTACGCAGCCATAGAGAACAACAAAATCATGACCTTCGCAGCAACCTGGATGGAATTAGAGTTTATAATACTGAGCGATCTCTCACAAAAACGAAAGAGCTGAGTACCACATGTTCTCACTCATAAGTGGACCTTGAACAACTACCATATTACTATAGGAAAGGGATGGAAAGTAGCGGGAAACTGCAGGGAGGGAGGTGGAGGGTGGGGAGCTGGGATTGACAGTAGTTGATATCAGCCTGGGGAAGCGGGGCCACACCTCATCAATGAGGGCACGTGCACAATGAACATCTGTATACCTATCCCTGAATTGCACCCCACAATTTCAAAATAAAAATTAAAAGAGAGAAAAAAATAGTCTTCTAAATTGATAAATTGTGTGATTTTTAAAAAAAAATTGTCAACCTCCACATCCTGTCCCACTGAAAGGTCTTCAGGGACAATGACATGCATGGAGCTGTCATCTATGATAACAATGCCTTCTTCTGGAATACCTCCTGGAGGATCTGTTTGAGGCTGTTTTATAGTTAACTTGAAAAAATAAGAAGGAGTACACTCTAAGATAATGATAAAATGTATAATAAATTCATAAACCAGTAGAAGTCATTTATTTTCATTATCAAGTATTATGTACTATACATAAAATTATATGTGCTGTACTTTTATTTTTACTTTCTTGAGTTGGAGTCTCACTCAGTGCAGTGGCATGCTCATGGCCACTGCAGCATTGACCTGCTGGGCTCAGTAGATCCATCCACCTCAGCCTTCCAAGTAGCTAATACTATAGGCACTCACCACCTTACCCATGCTGTACTTTTAAATGACTGGCAGTGCAGTAGGCTTGTTTACACCAGCATCACCACAAACACGTGATGTACTATGACCTTATGACAGCTGCACCTTCACTAGGCACTTAACGATGGGAATTTTTCTTTTTTTTTTCTTTTTTGAGTTGGAGTCTCACTCCGTCACCCAGACTGGAGTGCAGTAGCCGCTCCCGGCCACTGCAGCCTCGACCCGCTGGGCTCCGGCAATCCTTCCGCCTCAGCCTTCCTAGTAGCCGGAATTACAGGCACGCACTACCATGCTCGGCTGATTTTTTGATTTATTGTAGAGATGAGGTCTCGCTAAGTTGCCCAGGCGGGTCTCGAACCCGCGGGCTCAGGCGATCCACTCACCTCAGCCTCCCCAAGCGAGGGATTACAGGCTGAACCACCGAGCCTGGCTGAATTTTTCATCTTCACTGTAATCTTATGGGATCACTGTCATAATGCGGTCTGTCTGTCATTGACCAAACTCTTATTATGCAGCACATGACTATAGTTGCATTTATAAATATCTTTTAGGAGTAAAAACTACATGGAATTGAATCTGGAAAATAATATATATAAACACTGTCTCCTCCCCACAACACCTCTGTTTTAATTTGATCTTAACTTAGAGATGTACAGATTTCCACAGAAACCAGCTAACCAGCTGACTTGGCTGATGGCCTTGAACCTTCCTAGGTGTTGAAGCAGGTCCCCTTCATCCCTTTCCACATTTCCAGAAACCTGGTAGATCCCCTCTCCTTTCCTATAGCCCTGACTCTCAGGCAAGGCTTCCTTCAGGCAGTAGAGGAGCTGGCACCATGCACGGCCCAGTCGCACAAGTCAGTGTCTTGGTCCTCAGAAGTGACAACAAGTGAAAATGGGATGAGTGAGGCCAGTGAGGTTTCCAGGCACCTTGCCTACACTTCAATGAAAGTAGATGATTTCTCAACAAAGCAAAATTTTCAGCAGGGCTTATTTTATTTCCTTTCTTTCTCAAGTGTCTTTCTCTTGATAGCTACAAATGCATACTTGTCCCAGGATGAGAGAAAGAGCTAAGAGTGTTTGTAATTAAGGTTGGAACCACTTTTAACAACTCATTCTTTAGTGTATTTTAGTGGGATCATTTTAGGAGTTGGCAGATGACATGCCGTTGAAATACTTATAAGAATATCTAACATTGATTGGATACCTATTTTGTGCCAAGCATTGCACTAAATATTTTGTTTTCAAAAAATAAATGTAATTTTAAATATAGTTGATGTTAGGTATTTTTCTCTCAGTAAACTGGGTTCACTAGCAGTGGCTGGTTGACATTCTTGTTGGGGGAGAGGGTAGGGAAAATAACAGGACTGTAAGGGGCTAGTGATGGCAGGATCTGAGGTCTAAGTGTGGTCACAAGGTAATGCAGGTAATGCAGTAAGGTCTTACTCAGTTCCCAAAGTGCTTGGAAATTCTGAGGGTAGAGAGTGGTAACCTCAGGAGAAAGGCTGTGGGCTTCCTATTGCCAACGGCACAGGGAGGCTTGGGTAACAATATGATATGATATAACATACAATTCCTATTATATGATGCTGTTGATACCTTAAATCAGGAAAGCAACGAGGATCAGTTGTAGTAACCTAAGTTCTTTTGGCAACCACTCCATCCCCGGCAGTGATACTGGCAATACTCTGCTGGCTTCCCTGGATCTCTTTTATAGTTTCTATAAACTCACTTCTCTGCCCACCAAGCTTCAGCGTGCTGCTTTCCCCAGCAGTTCATATCTCTACAGAGGACTGCCTTAGGGGTACTGGAGATACTCTGCATGCAGAGAGACTGAGACCTCTGTTGGCTGTAGGAAAGGCCAGTTCCTTTGTCTTAGGTCAGGACAACCCTGTGATGTAACTTATACTCTAGAACTCCCTGCAGGATCAAGCTGAAGATGCTCTTTACATAAGATCCCGCCCATGCTTGGATTCTTCACTTTCCCTTTCTTTCCCCATTCCCTTACCCATCTCCCTCGGGAATACTTCCCTAATAAGTCACTTGTACACAAACCCTAATCTCAGGGTCTGCTTCTGGAGAACCCAGCATAAGATTCTTCCTGAGGATATATTTGCTATGGTGGTGGTGGTGTGTGTGTGGCCTTGGACTCTTTGTGATGAGCTACAACTTCATCAGCTTCTTTGCATACCTCCACCCTAGACAGGACACATTCACACCCTCTTACATTTTCTTCCAGGGAAGTCAGCTGCTCATCCAGTCTCACTTGGTCTGTCCCATGAGGAAACGTCCCCTTCTCTCTGTCAGGAGGAACTGGTGGGAACTCCCAGGGCCCTGAAGACTCTGCTATCAATTCCTCCGTGGCATTGATGACTTTCAGGACTTCTGTGGAGATGTTGCAGAGAGAAACAGCAGAATACTTCTGTTTGGTCCAATAACAGAAGGGGACAGAAGACAAGAACAGCACATTAACAATGACACAGAAATTCTATGTTATCATGATACTCATCATCATGAGATTGATTCTGTAATACCACATATAACACCAATGTGCTGAAGGAATGGGAAGATAAAAATCCACACAGCAGAAGGAAACTTTGAGGAGGCCTGACTTGACTTGGCTTAGTTTCTGTGATTCACAATGAATTATTTCAGGTTCTCACAGATGGAGTGAGAAAGGAGAGCCTGAGTGGAGGCTATATGTCTTCTGCCCACTGCTGATAGTTTAATATCTATTATCTCATTTTCTGGGTGATATTCTACTTCATCAGTATTACTTCAGTCTCTGACTCTGTCAAAATATATCTATAATATAGTACAGAGCAGGAGTTAGAAGACCTGGGCTTCAGGTCTGGCTCCAAGTTCATCCAGTACGGGACCTTGGCCAAGCTATTTCCCATTTCTGGAACTCATTTTTGTCAACTATACAATGAAATTACTGGAAATAGTTTCTCTGTAGTCTATTGGTAGACACTGTATTAGCTCACATACCTATTCTCAAGCCCATCCTCCCTTGCTTTCCTCTACCATGGAGGTGAACAGAAAGATACTCCATTTCCCAGCCTCCCTTGCAGCTAAGAGCAGTCATGTGACCAATGAGCTCGAAAGGGAAGACTACTGAGGGGTTTTTTGAAAAGCTTTTCTTTTCCTAATTGGGGGAACTAATGCATCTGATGCTCCTCTCTTCCAACTTGTTTCTGCCTGGAACATAGAAGTGCAGTCTACGTGCAACAAGAGTGAGAATGAATGCTAAACTGCTATATGAGATGGGTCAGAAAGACTGAAAGAGCCTGGGCCCAGAGAGCACTGGATTAGCTGACCCACTGGGAGTCACCACCTTCCTCGAGGAACATCCTGTTACATGAAAACAAATTACCCCTCATCTGTTGAAGCCACTGTTGGTCAGGTTTTCTGTTATCTGTGGCTGAACATAATCCTGACACAGGTCACTTCCTACTTTTTACCTTCAAGGCTCAAAATTCCAGTCAGTTCAGATTTGGGTCAAGGCCTAATGGAGCAGAGGCACTTCAACCACAAAGAATGATATGCATCTTGAGTTCATCTGAACATACAGCATCCTGCAATAAGCTGGAGATTGACCTTGCTTGGCAGTCATAGTTTCCATCTATGAACAATTTTTGTGTATTCCATCACAGCATTTGTAAAATGGGAGTTAAATACTGCCTATAGGTATGTTTGTTTGACCAGTAAAGTATTTCATGGAAACCTGGAATTGTAATGTCTTTGGGATATGACCTTCCAAGGTACCTATTTAATTCATAAATCCTGGCCAACATAGTAATGACAGCTATGACTTGCTTTCCCAAAGTGTGTTCCTCCAAGTGGATTCTATTTGCAAGTCTTGTCTCATTAGAGGAGGTTTCCAGTAGCCTTCCCACTTCACTAGATAATCAAAGGGACTAAGTGACAAGTTAGTGGTGGGTGAGTCCACAGTTCAGAAGCTGGCTCTGAGATTTGCCACCGAGGTATGTGATCTCACACCTTCGATCTGTCCTGGGGTTAGGGCACCTATGCCCAGAGGTTCTTCTCTCTAGCCTGTCTGTTCTACAACAGTTGCCCGGTGTTCCAGCTTTTTTCTCCACTGGGAAATGCAAACTGGAAGCCATAACAATTTCTCACCTGTAAGGAATCCAGTATTTCTTGTTTATTACCTAGGAATGGGCTATTTTATGGGACCTGGGGTAGGAGTAGATCATGAACCCATTGGAAGCTGAGATAACTGGGATTTAATTCGCTGTATGACCACAGTGGGCACACAGCTTCCCTGTTTTTTAGTGTGCTCACTGGCCCAGTAAAAAGAGATCAGAAGATTTCTTACGGGGCTAATGCTGACATGTCATGTAAATGTCCAGTTCCCTGCCCAGTCTATAGAAGAGTGGAAAGCACCTCCTACAACCATGTTGAAAAAGCTATATTTAGAACTTGTTCAGATGAAAAGCTGGTGGAGACTCAGAGACGGCCGACAGGGAGCCCTGTGTGTGGGAGAAATAGAAAGCTAAAGGATCCTTTCTGCTTCTGTTGCTCACAACCCCAGAAGGACCAGCTGAGTGGCACAAATAAAGCACGAGTCTGGAGCCCAGACAGAGTGCTCCATTCTGGTAGCTATTTACTCCAGATATTAATTATAAGGCAGATCAAATGTGAGTTTCATGGTAATGAATAAGGGAGAGGTGAAAGTGTGGAGAAGATCAGCTGACAGAGTAGGAGGCTCTGTATAACGGGAAAGTGGGCCTCAAAGATACTTGCTGCCAAGCAACCCACAGATGATGGAATGAAAATGGCCGGTAAACCCATGTAACAAAATTCAATCTTCTAGTGATTAAATAAATACAAATTAAACAACAAAAAAATTTACTTGCCAGATACCTGCATTATTCTCTTTAAAAATGTCAGTTGTATGCCAGTATGCCTTAGCACAGGTAGAACATGTATTTTAAGTTGTTGATCCACCACGGGCATATGTTTTCTTGCACCCATACTTTCAGTCACCTGATGACTGATGGTCACCTCTGAGATCCCAAGGATCCACTTCCAGGGTTCAGTCTGTGTCACAGCTCCATGAGGAATATCAGATCAGCTTCACAGTCACCAGGAATGAAACAAACAGTCCACCATTTGGGGCCACAGAGGTGAGGAGAAGCACTCTGGTGTTGTAAGCCCACAACAGAACCACATGAGCAGAGGGACAGGACGGTAAGATGCTCTGAGTCTTCTCAGTCTGAGGTGGAGTTTCTTCCATTGCTCATCAATGAGGTAGCAAACTAGTGTCAACCTTCATGAAGACTCATACTCCCAGCCTGACTCGCAACTGACAATAGCACGGAAGCAGAACTTTAATAAAGGTATTCACCCCTCCAGCTTGGGGACTCTGCCATACTGGCCATTTCAATGGACTCAAGGAAGAAGAAGACTAAGGCAGGACCCTTGCATACATGCCAGCTGGATTGTTTCCTTTCTCTCTAGAGACTGCAGGACAGAGCATGAATGATGTCTTTACTTTTTGACTTATGACCCCCAAACGTCAGTCTTAACAATATCACTCTCCTGTGCCCATACACACTTTCTAGTCATATAAAACATGGTGCTGGCCAGGCTCAGTAGCTCAGCCTGTAATCCTAGTTCCTTGGGAGGCTGAGGCGAGTGGATTACCTGAGCCTGCAGGTTTGAGACCAGCCCGGGAAACTTGGTGAGACCTCATCTCTACAATAAAATAAAAAAATAAGCCAGGTATGGTAGCGCGTTCCTGTAGCTCTGGCTACTTGGAGGCTGAGGCGGAAGGATCTCCAGAGCCCAGCAGGTTGACGCTGGGGTGGCCGTGAGCCTGCCACTGCAATCCAGCCTGAGCGACAGAGTAAGACTCTGACTGAAAATAAAATAAAATAAAATAAAATAAAAGCAGGATGCTGTAATCACATTCTTACTCCATGCACTCTTCCTTCTAAACCTCTTTCCAAAGACATGTAGAATGCAATGTGTTGCCAGATAAGATGCTAAGCCTATAGAATTCTAAAGAAGAAAATATTTTCATTCTAAACATTAGATATACTTGCTCATTAGCAATCCTTGTACATTCTTCTGGGATTTTCCCAGTGTCATCATTCATTTCAAAGCTTTGTGTTGGACAA
>CAUYQG010266470.1:0-12786 GCA_963574415.1 Tarsius wallacei
TTTGTTTGTTTTGAGTTGGAGTCTCACTCTGTCACCCAGACTGGAGTGCAGTGGCCGCTCCCAGCCACTGCAACCTCGACCTGCTGGGCTCCGGTGATCCTTCCACCTCAGCCTTCCAAGTAGCTGGAACTACAGGCGCGCGCTACCACAACCGGCTAATTTTTTTTTATTTATTGTAGAGATGAGGTCTCTCCAAGTTGCCCAGGCGGGTCTTGAACCCGCAGGCTCAGGCAATCCACTCACCTCAGCCTCCCAAAGCGTGGGATTACAGGCTGAGCCACCGAGCCCAGCTTCCTACCCATTTTTAAGAGAATATATTTGGGCAATGCCACGGAGTACCCCTCTTCCAGCCCCCCAAATTGTATAAGCACCTTGGCAGCACTCCAAGGCATAGTGTTTAGATCCCAAGCTCCTGATCAACTGCCCAGTTCACTGCCTGGACAGCAGTTGTCTAGGCCTGCACCTGCCTGCACAGAGAGTAGTCCTGTGTCTTTGGGCAGAAACTTTCCTACAGAGAATCCTTACATATGAGGGGGCAACAGACCCCTTGTAGTACAGGCTTCTCCTGCTAGGTAAGTGTTCTAGGAACCCACTGGCATTAGTATACCAGCTAGCATTGTTGTGAGAGGCTGCATTTGACTTCAGTGAATTTTTTTTTTGGAGATCTTTCAATGCATTTGTTCATTTCATGATGAGTGATTTACGAGTGCACCTGCCCACACTGCACTGAGTGTTCAGCAGTTTTTGACCAAAAAACGGCATGACCCCCAGGCCCCACCCTCCCTATTCACCTGATTTTACCCTGGTCGACTTTTTTTATTTCCCCAGACGAAAAACGTCCTCAAAGGGAACGTTTTGCCCATGTGGAAGAGGCGAAACAAACAAACAGCAGAAGCACTGAAGCATCAAAATTGAGGAGTTCAAAAACTGTTTTGAGAGGTGGGAAAAGCATCTCTATAGGTGTGTTGCATCAAACAGAGAGAACTTTGAAGGTAACTGAAGTTTAAACATGTAAGAATAAAGACACAATTTTTAATAAATAAAACCCAGGTTTGTTGGGTCCCCCTTGTATTCATAAACCAAAGTCCCAAGCTGGATGTCACAGAATGACAGAGTTTTAGAGCTCCATAGAGAGCATTTTACTATACGCTCCTGAATCGAAAACACTTTCCACAGGTGTTTTTGAAATGCTCTAGCAGATGAGGCCTCAATTCTGGTTGGTCACAAGCACTGTAAGTACTGAATATGGAGATAACAACAGACAGGGCCTGCCCTCCCAAAGCCTATGGCCTGAGGAAACAGACGAAGGAGATGTGGGGGAGGTGCACCAAGAGGGAGAATCAGGTTAGGATGGGAGCAGAGGAAGAAGAACCCTCAGATCCATCTGGGATATATGCATCACGAATTAGAGTGGTGAATAAAGTCTGGTGGCCTTGGAGACAGACTACCTGGATGTGAATCCTGGTTCACCACTATCTAGCAGTGTGAGCTTGTGCAAAGTAATAATAATAATAGGGCACCCCCCCCAAGGGTTATCATAGAAAGTGCTAGAACTGTGCCTGGCACATGGCAAGCCTTCAATAAATGTTAAGTACTGTGCTGTTAGAATGTAAGATCCTCGAGGGAAGATCCATTTTATTCATTGCTATATACTCAGTGGTTGGCACATAATAGATGCTCAATAAATATTCATTAACCTTGAATATTGAGGTTTTCCTCTTGCTCATTCCTCATCTAAGTGAGACCAACATTCCCACCTTTAAAAAAAAAATCTTAGAACAAAAAGGCAGCAACATCAAAAAACCATCATGCCAAATATTTTTTAAAAATCTGTTTGAATGTGTTAATGCTAGACTTGGCTATGAAATCTCCATTTGGGCATATAGTCTCAGCCACTTATGCAGAAAAGGAAAAAAGAAAAACCCTGCAGCAGACAGAAAGCTTGAAGAGAATTGCAGAACTAGGGGCATGAGAATTTTCTTTTAAATTTCTATTAAGAGGCTATTTCCTGGAATCTTGATTTTTTTTTTTTCTTTCAGCACCAGGTTAATTTTTTTCCCCTGAACCTATGAGCTGTGTTAATGGGAATAGCAGCTTTGTACTTAGAAAGAAGATAATATCCATAGATTAAAAATATTGTGTCATGTGGCCATTTGCCAGCGACTCGGCAAGGCTCTCTGTAAAACCTGGCATTTTCTCCTCCCTTTTAAAGGTTTGTTTAATCAAAGCTGCTCCCTTGATATTCATTCTTGAAAAACAGAAATTAAATAGAATGAAAAGCAACTGCAGCCCCTCTCTGCCCCAGCACTGACTAAGAAAAGTCCTGAGTAATCAGATCAATTCAGTGAACAAATGCTTGTCAGACAAGCTCTCTGGTTTCCCTGCTGGGAATATTCCTTTTCCACCACCCAAGGTTTCATTGGCTATTTGCAGCCCCTTTACAAGTGTGTTCTTGGACACAAAAGCTTCCGTTTGGAAGACAAGAAGCCCATCCTTCCTGTCCCATTCACCCTTTATTGTGCTGTTGGTGTAGGGAGAAAGAAAGGAGTGAGGGAGTTGGCCCAGTTTCCTGAAATGCCAGGCTTCCTGGAGGGTGAGGAGGGCACCCCGCCTCCCGGCAGGCTCCCCAACTGCAGTTGGAGTCACAGGCCAATGATTCAACCTGTGCCGGTTTTGCAGCCATCCATTGCTTTTGGGCTTGCATGGAAACAAGCAACAGGAATTCAGCACCTTGTCCCCTGTAGAATAGAGGAGTCAACTTCCAGGCTACCCCCGGCCAAGTTTCCAGAGGGAAGGAAGGACCCTTATTCTTCCCAAGTCCAGGGAGTGCCGATGACTCTACAAGCTACCGAGTGCTACATGGCCCCAAATCCACCTCACAGGGCCAACAGCACACATGGCCGTGACAAGTTACAAATACGATGCCACATTTCAGTTATATTTTTTAGCTCAAGCAGAATATTTTGTAAAAGCCTCTCTTTCTCCCATTCAACCCCCATCTCAGCTGAGAGGTGGGAGGTGGAGGAGTAAGGGGGAGAAGATGGCCTGGGAGAATGAAAAACTACCGTAAAAAAACAACAAAACTGAGCTGCGGTGGCCGGGAGCGGCCATTGCACTCCAATCTGGGTGACAGAGTGAGACTCCAACTCAAAAAAAAAAAAAAAAACCCGACCCACTGCAAGCCCTTAACTGAGCTCCTACTTGTGCTGCATTGTTCTGAAAATGAGCTAAGTGGGTTATAGGCAAGTACTTGAATGTTTTTAAGAAGAGACATTGACAAATGCAAAATGCCATTAATAATGTAATCCTTGACTGAGAAAACTGCAGATCCTGTCCCCTTACATTCTGTCATTCTTTTTTCCATAATCAGTCCGGGTCCTGAGCTGCAAGACTCAGGCTTCGCTAATCTCAACGACAATGATGCCTTCTATTTGAGTGTCTCTCCCAATTATGAACAGCCAGCAGTGGCCACGTATTTGGAGTGGGAAATGTCCAGTGCCGTTGCTTTTTCCTTTTATGAGCAGCTAAGCGAGAACCGGGAGTAGAATGGCTTTTGCTAAGACTTCAGATTGATTCTCCTGAGTTAGCAAGCAGATGCCAGGGGAACTGAATGAGTGGGATATGTGCGGGTGTGGTGGGGGCGGGGGTGCTGTCATTCAGGAAAGAAAGGGGTGGGACACCAATGGCAGAACTTGCCAGAACAGGGTAGAAGGGGATGAGCAGGAGTTGGGTCAAGAGACCTCAGTTCTCACTGGAGTTACCTGGCTCAGGTGAAGACCTCAGTTCCCTTCCTCATCCAGAAATAAGGGGTTGCTCATTGGGCGTGGAAGGTCCCATCCTGCCAGGACCCTTGAGAGGGCCAGGTTCAGCATAGGACAGCCACTTTGTTCCCAGGAAGGCCAAAAGGCACCACCCTCTGCCACTTCTCACAGCCACGAGCAAGAGGAAGGTGGAGAGACGAGCAAGAGGAAGGTGGAGAGAGGGCAATGGCCCCTACCGCCCTCCCAGAAGCCCAGCTAGTAGCTTGGTTATTGTTCTTTTCCTGCAATCCTGTGTCTGCTCTGGCAAAGACAAAGCGCGTTTCATTTTATGCAAAAGCCCTTCCTCAATGGAAGGGCCAAAAGAAAGCCCCTTAATGGAGGAATTGCTGCACTAGATCATTTTGCCTCCAGCTGAGAAACTGATTAACGTCCTTGGAGTCTCCAAGGAGGCTCCTGCTGCAGTCACTGTGGCCATTTCCGAGCAGAGGAGGAAGGCAGGCTTATGGGAGTTGGATGGGAGGCGGCTGGTCTCAATGAGCCTCCTTCAGGATGTGGAGAAGGGTTGGGGGAGCACCCAGAGAAGAAATGCCCGTAAACAGAATTATGCAAGAGCAGATCACCTGTCTCTCCATTTTGTTGTGACTCCCTGATTGATGACTGACGCACACCTCTGAGCCCCGGCTCTGCCTGCATCTCCATCCCAACACGGAAGGCACCCAGGGAGGGAGAACTAATGTAAGATTAAATGCCTGGCCAATACAGTAGCCACTAGCCTTGTGTTTGTGTGACTGCTGAGCACTGAAATGTGGCTGGACGGAATGGAGATGAGCTGTAAGTGTAAAATACACACAGAGCTTGAAGACTTGTTATGAAAACAAGAATGTGAAATATCTCATGACTCATTTTATGTTGATTACTTATATATATATATATATATATATACACATATTTTTAAGTTGGAGTCTCACTCTGTCACCCAGGCAGAAGTGCAGTGGCACACTCATGGCCACCGCAGCCGCGACTTGCTGGGCTCAGGTGATCCTTCCACCTTAGCCTTCCAAATAGCTGGAACTATGGGCACAAGCTACCACGCCTGGCTAATTTTTTGATTTATTGTAGAGACAAGGTCTCACCAAGTTGCCCAGGCTGGTCTAGAACCCCTGAGCTCAGGCAATCCTCTCGCCTCAGCCTCCCAAAGTGGTGGGATTACAGGCGTGAGCCACCGCGCCTGGTCTGATTTTATGTTGAAATGATACTATTTTGGATAAACTGAGTTACACAAACTATATTAAAATTAATTTCATTTGACTTGTTTTACTTTAAATGTGGCCACTAGAACATTTAGAATTACACCTGCAGTACTCATTTCTGGCTTGCATTATAGCTCTCCTGGACAGAGCTGGTTCGAACAAGGTACCACCACACGCTTTTTAAATTTCTCTAAAAAGAAGGCAGCATATACCAGTGGTTTCTGAGTTAGCCCTTATCTTACATTGTCTGTGACACAGTTTTACTTCATTAAGCTGGAGAAGGGTTGTAAGATTTGTCATCGTAAAGGAGCTGGGATTTCAGAATGTGTCCTAGAGCTATTTTTTAAATCCATCCTTCATCTTCTAGTTGCTGCCACCAGCCCGGTGACCCCGGAGCCTACCAGATTAAGATGGCAGGCATAAGCCAAGCCTAGCTTGCTTCAGGCATGTGCTCTGGTGTTTTATTAAGATCCGTCCTTGTTTGTTCCGTTGAGGGTTCTTGAAGTGGAGTGCACACCAGAACCACCCGGGGAAGTTTGTGTCCTAACTCAGCATTCTCATGCAGGGTCCAGAAATCTACATTTCCTAAAGCAACCTAAGTATGTTCTCTAATGTATGAAACACTGAAAAACACTCCCAAACCAGTGTTCCCAGCCTTTCTGACCAGACGGATCACTAGGGGTATTTGGCAAATACAAAGTAAGTCGCCAAAAAAACCCAGAATTATCATTTGGAGGGCAGGCCTTTTGTAGTACAGGCCTCCCCTATAGGTAAGTGTTCTAGGAATCCACTGGCATCAGTGTACCAGCTAGTGTTGTTATGAGAGGCTGCATTGGGCTTCAGTGAATTTTTCTTGGAGATTTTCGGCACCTTTGCCCATTTTGTGATGGGAGATTTACAAGCACACCAGCCCACACCGTTCTGAGTGTTCAGCAGTTTTTGACCCCAAACAGCATGACCCTCCTTGCCCCAACCTCCGTATTCACCTGATCTTGCCCCAAGCGACTTTTTTTTGTTTCCCCAGATGAAAAAAGTCCTCAAAGGGAAACGCTTTGCCCATGTGAAAGAGGTGAAACAAGAAACGGCAGAAGCACTAAAAGGCATCAAAATTGACGAGTTCAGAAACTGTTTTGGGCAGTGGGAAAAGCGTCTCAATAGGTATAGTGCATCAAATGGAGAGTCCTTTGAAGTTTAAACATGCAATAAAAATACACAATTTTTTATAAATAAATTCTGGGGATTTTTGGGTCCTCCTCTTGTATACAGATCCCCAGACGCAACGTAGACTCATAGAAACTTCAAGAGAAGCACTTGGAACATTTGGAAGACAGTGTCTTAAAGCAACAATTCTCAACCCTGGCCATGCATTAGAACTCCTGGGGGCTTTACAGTTCTGATGCCTGAGGCACACCCAAGGTCAATCTCATCAGATTCTCAGGGGATGGGGCTCCCACAGCTGTGTTCTTTGAAGTTCCCCTCAGTGGTTTCAATTTATAGCCAAGGTTGAGAAGCACAGGTTTGGTCAATAGCACAGTAACCCCTCTCCTTTCTGCTTTTACAGAGTAAAGTATGTCATTTACCCCTGCTCAGTACCCCCAAGCGCCCAGAATAAAATGTCTAAGTACAAAGGCCATAATACGTTATGTCCAAATTGTTATTACTGTTTTTTCATCTGGGAAACATTCCTCCCAGATGATGTTCACTGCTCCTGCAGGCTGTTGACTTTCTGTACAGCTGTTAGTTCCAGCACAGGTGTTAAATATTTCATTAACACGTTCTGCGGCCACTTTGAGGACCCCCTCCTCAAACAACTCAACTCACTGGAAGTCACAGTTGCAGCCGCTGGTTCCAAGCCCCTGCAGCTGCGCTCAGAACCCTTTTGATGGCACTCCCTTTTTTCTAAGGGAGCGACTCCTGCCTCAGTTGCTTTTTACCCAGGCTATTTCCCTTCATCTTAAAGGCTAACAACCAGAGCTGTGAGGTGTTTTTAAAGGGGCCGTGACCTTATTCCAGCTGCATAATTTGGAGAGGTATATTAAACATGGAAATTTAATTGTCTTCACAACTGAGATTCCTTCCACTTTACCCTTATTGCATCATGTGTAAACGTTACAGTAATAATCATACTGAATTATAATTACTGAGTGTATGCATGTGTTGGAGAGAAGAATACAGCACTTCCAAATATGGCACCTTGGCAATTGAGAAAACCTCAGAGGCAAGAGGGTCACTCTGTCTCACAACTTTCATCCCTGAAGCATTATCATGAAGGAATTCTCTGACCTTCCTCACCTCAGAAGATTTCATAAGATCCTCATTCCAGAGGGTTCCTGCCTTTTGCTCGGAGACCAAGAAGAATCTGAACAAACAAGCCTTGCTAAGGTCCCCCAGTTTATTACCATTAGGCCAAACCCCCCTGTTTTCCAAACACATGTCTACATGACTGCCCATTCTTCATCAAGCCTAAGCATAACAATACAGTTTTTCCCTGGGTCTTTGGGTCTTCATGTCTGAGGTCTCCCATGTTACATGAAACTTTGGTTAAATACTTTTGTTATGCTTTTCTCTTGTTAATCTGTCTTTTGTTACAGGTTGTCAGCTGAACGCCTGCAACAAGTAAGAAAAGATAATTACTTTTTCTCCCCTACATGCATTTCTGTAGACTGGCTATTGACTCTCTGTATAGCTGTTAGTTCCACACAAACTTCTTGAAGTCCATGTGTCCTACTCATCTCTGCATCTAAAATATCTAATAGAATACCTGGCACATAGTGAATCCTTGGTAAATGTTAAAATGAACTAAATATACATCAATAAGGTCCTATACTTTGGGTTGTTGACCTAACCTCCATCCAGAATCCCTTTTCCCTTGGTCACCATCAAACAATAGTTACCATAGGGCACAATTCTGGCCAATGAGATATAGCAGAAGTCCTCTATGTAGGGCTTCCAAGAGAGTTTTTGTTTTCCTGCCAGAAAGAGGACAGATTGGGAGAAGGGCGCAGGGAACAGTCAGAAGGGCCCCCCGCCCAAGATGGCGCTGAACACTACAAAGCCACACGAAAACAACAAAGGCCCTAAGTTCCGGCTTCACCTTATACAGTTTCCCGCGCACGCGAAGTTCAAACTTGCGAGCCAACAATCTCCTCCTATGACAAATCAGCCCTGCTGTACCCTCCAAAAATAATGTAACACAGCTTTGGCCCACCCTATTTCCTCTCTGCTCTACCCAATAGAATGCTAACACAACCTTTCCCTGCCCTCGCTAAACTAATAAATACAGCCCCTCCCTGCATAACTCTCTCTCTCTCTAGCTCCCTCCGGCTACAGACTCTTTCCTGTAGCCGCCACTTTAATAAATCTCTTGGTCCTAACGGGTGTGGAGTTGTTACTGGCGCCTAAGTTCTTTCATTGGGCCTGCCCCCTTTATTCTGTTACCCTTTCTTGTTTCTTTCTTCTTCCTGCATGGAACTCAGAGGTAAAGGCTGGAAGGACAGCAGGCTTCTTGCAATCATGAGGTGAGAAAAAGAGGACAAAGCCAACTTAAATGTGCTTTGGAAGAGGAGGAACATAGGAAGAGCCCAGGCTCCTGATGTAGCATCTGCCTCTGCACTGAACTGCCTGCCTGCCTGCCTCTAGACTCCTTATTATGGAAAAAAAAAGAAAATCCCATGTTCACCACTGGGTTACACTTTCTTTATTTGCAAACACATCCCTAACTGGCATAACAAGTATGTTACTAACAATTATGCATTTAAAGCACTTATTAGTCGGTTACGGCAGCTCACACCTGTAATCCCAGCGCTTTGGGATGCTGAGGCAAGAGGATCACTTGAGCCCAGGAGCTCAAGACCAGCCTGAGCAACATAGCAAAACTTCATCTCCACAAAAAAAAAAAATCCAAAAATTTAGCCGGGCTTGGCTGCACGTGCCTGTAGTCCTAGCTACTCGAGAGGCTGAAGCAAAAGCATTGCCTGAACTCAGAAGTTCGAGGCTGCGGCGAGTTGAGGAATTGGAGGCTTTGGTGAGCCGTAATCGTGCCACTGCACTCCAGTCTGGGTGACAGAGTGAGACCCTAACTCAATAAATCAATAAATAAATCACTATTATTTTTGTTCTTAGCACATTGTAGACACTCATTAAGTGTTTGCATATTCATTCATTCATTCATGAAAATATTGACCTGACTAAAACGTGAATGAATGAGTTAATGAATGATTGATTTTTTTTTTTGCAGAGGTATCATATTCTAATAAAAAACAGACTATTCCCTTATTTTAAGTTGAATCCAATAATCTTAAAACAGCTTTGTTTCAGACCTTGTAGACTATATCTACTGGTTCTGGAATTTATTCCCAAGGCTCGTTTCATCCTGTTAGAAAAAGTAGCCCAGCTGAAGCTGCAAATCATGCAGCAAACAGTAGAAACAGCCTCCTGATGTTATCAATTCCCCGAGTGTCATATTTCAAGGATTCTCTCCTCTGGAAGGCAGGGTTGGCAGGAGTGCTGCCTGCTCCAAGGTTAGCCGGGTGGAATTTGCTTCGTTTATTTTCTCTCCAACGTGGGCTGCCCAGCTGCAGTGTGTGCATGGAACAGGCTGGTGGGCAGAGCTAGAAGCTGAGGACTCCATGGCCAGGGACAAGCTGAGAGGCTTTGCCTCAGGACTAGCGGTTACAATGGCCCCATTGGTTAGCTCCATTAAGGAAACGGATTAAGAGGGAGAAAAGAGACATCGTTGTTTCAGACTGAACCGGAGCAACTCTCTAGGACCCAGCCTCTTATTCCACCACCTAGAATTCCTGGGACACTGATAATTCTCTGAACTTGCCTCCAAGCAGCTTGGCTTCATTTCTTGAGGAAGACATGCTAATGCCTGGCTTTAGGGTGTAGGCTTTATGCTTACTTTTTTTTTTTTTTTTTTCAGTCGGAGTCTCACTCAGTCGTCCAGACTGGAGTGCAGTGGCTGCTCCCGGCCACTGCAGACTCGACCTGCTGGGCTCCGGCGATCCTTCTGCCTCAGCCGTCCAAGTAGCTGGAATTACAGGCACGCGCTACCATGCCCGGCTGATTTTTTTATTTATTGTAGAGAGGAGGTCTCGCCAAGTTGCCCAGGCGGGTCTTGAACCTGTGGGCTCAGGCAATTCACTCACCTCGGCCTCCCAAAGCGCAGGATTACAGACTGAGCCACCGAGCCCGGCTTATGCTTACTTTTAAATAATGTAGGTGGCTTTCTATCAGCTTAGATTTTTAAAATACTGAGCAGTTTTGATACGCCTAGCACTATCCTAAGTGATTTATAATTTTTTTAGGAACAAAGTTTATTTCAATTTAAAACAATTCATTTCCGGAGAAAGGTATAAAAAGATGGTTTTCATCAAGAGTCTCCGAATGAAGAGGTCAGGGCCCTGTAGCTGGAGGAGGGGGCTCTGAGCTAATCCACCTGGCTCCTCCCTCCCATCCTCCAACACACACAAGTATTTCAAATGACAGAGGTTTAAAACCAGCATTAAACAGGCTAAGGCTTAAATTCTCTGAAATCAGTACTGTGTAATATACAAGGCTCACCGGGTCACATCCACCGAGCAGGCAGCCGATGGTCTGTCACCACCGCTTGGAGGCATTGGCACTAGGACGCCTCTTTGGGGCAACCTGGGGTGCCAGGGCATGGGTCTTGCTGTGGCTGGGGGATGCTACAACCTGAACTTAACACAGTCAGAGAGGGTTGTCGGGGCACGTCAGGAAGCGATTACAGACATGAAATTCACCAGGTTAAAAGAAAAACTCACACACCTCACATGTGGCTCTGGCCATGGTTGAAGGGAGTGGCCAACTGCCCCTTCTTTGACCTGAGGGTGGCATTGGCACAAAAACTACTGTCTGGGACTCTCACCTGCCCCAGAGCCTTGGTACTGCCCTCCACTCTCGGGAGGATCAGACACCTAAGTGGCTTTACATGTATTATCTATCAAATACTCACAATACCCCCACCATGGTAGATACTTTCCTTTTTCCTGTTTTACAGATGAAGACATTGGAGGTCTGATAGGTTAAGAACTCATCTGAGACTTCCCAGAGCCACAAATTCAATCTGGGGTGTCCATCTCCAGAACCTTTTACCCATCTAACCATCCCCTATACTCTGTGCTTTGGAAGTGGACAGCATATTCCCCCAACTGCCACTGGCCAAACCCACCCTGCTGGGGCCTGGGACACGAGGCTCCTATGTCAAAGCCAAAGTAGACAAGCACCTCTTCAGTGTGACAAGGACACTTACACTGAGGGGTATGTTCCGACTCGTATCTTCCGGATCAAAAGCCTCAACCTGGTAAATGAATCCAGGATTTGTTCCTTCTACTATGTAGAGGTCTAGACCTATGCCAGTGGGATGAGAAGCATTTTATTAGATAAAGCAAATGAGCAATGCCAACATCAGGGCAGCTGTTCACAGCCAAAGGGAACCAAGTGTGAGGGCATTGTGGGACGGAGGGCATTCCATTCTAGTGGGAAGATATAACCAATACAATAAAGGAATAAAAGGTGTGCATGTTAGTAAGTGATGCTATGGAGAAACATCAGGAGGGCGGTGTTATGAGTTGGGTTACAATTTTCAGGAGAGTGGCCATGGAAGGCTCACTAGGGGTGGGGTGACACTCAGTCAAGATTCTCAAAGAATTGAGGAAGAGCCGAAATGCAGAATGCTGAGGCATTCTGAATCCTGGGGCATTCACAGATCAGCAAGGAAGCCAGAGGCTGGTCAGAGCCATGAGAAAGACCACTGGCCACGTTTCCTGAGTGGACTCACTTACGGGAATTCATTCAGTGCTAGGGTTGGCCAAGTTGGCATCAAGTCTTTGTTTAATGCCTCTGTTGAGAGATGCCCAGGGTAGCGTTACTGGGGGGTTAAGGAGGAAGTGATAAGGCTGAGAGTTGGGAAACGAACACAAGTAGGAACCTCCAGGGTGAGGCTGCCTCATGTGGCACATCCACTCTTGGGTGCAAATTCCCCCTCAGCTGGACTGAGGTAACCCCTGGACGTGAACTCAACATCTCAGCAGAAATGAGGGCCCTCATAGTGGAAGAGAGAAGAGATGGAATGAGGTGGGCGAGGGATGCAGAGACTCAAGGAAGGGATAAAACACTGACTTCATCTACCTCGGAGTTGCGGTGGTATTGAGGGGTAGAGGAAGGAGCAGTGGTACCACCCAGCACCACCAGCACTGCCCGAGGTGTTACCAGGCTCTTACCCTGGCATTTTTCTTTCTAAGTGGTGACTGAGAGCATGAAAAGTAATTCACTCTTTCCAGGACACTGTGCCAAGGGCTTAAACACACTTTCTCCTTTATTCTTTATTGCAGCTCTATAAAGTAGCTGTTGTACTTATTCTTTTAGTGTGATTAGCACTTTGCAATGAAAACGGGCTTAAAGAAGTTATGAAGTTGTCCCAGCTAGTAAGTAGTAGAATCCAAATTCAGATCCAGACACTTCACATCTGAGCTGGAGCTTTCATTCACTTTTCATCACAGCTCATACTTTCAATAAGAAAAACAGAGGCTGGGTGCAGTGGCTCCCTGTAATCTAGCACTTTGGGAGGCCAAGGCAGAAGGATCGCTTGAGCGCAGGAGTTCAAGAACAGCCTAGGAAACATAATGAGACCTCGTCTCTACAGAAAATAAGAATATTAGCAGGGCATGGAGGCGCAAGCATGTAGTCCTAGCTACTCAGGCTACTGAGGCCAGAGGATTGCCTGAGCCCAGGAGGTTGAGGTTGCAGTGAGC
>CAUYQG010266471.1:0-27973 GCA_963574415.1 Tarsius wallacei
GGATCTTTTTAAAGGATATGTGATCGTGAAATTCCTTCAGAGAATTGGTCCTGGACACTCTCTCAGGCTCTCCTGTGGAATCAGTAAGTGGAGCCCATTCCAGCCCTCCTTGCGCCACCGCTCTGTTCCAGTCCCTCTTTCTTTTTTTTCCATCTCTTTGTCTTGCTGCCCTACATACTGGTAAACTTCGCGTCTAGTTTTGAGCCCACTGTCTGTTCAGCTGGGTTTCATTTCTTTCTTTCTTTCTTTTTTTTTTTTTTTTTTTTTTTTTACTAAATTTGCAGTGTATGTGCTGGGGGGAGAGGGTTGGGGGCCGGCGTGAGCGGTCCGTTTCCAGGTTTTCGGGCCTGGCGGGTCTCCCCGCCCCGCCCACCTCTCCAGGCCGCCTCCCGCATCTGCCCGAGCTCTGCGCTAGCTCTGGGAACCCGCGCTAACGCACCGCGCCGCTTTGTCCCATCAGGCATTCTTCACCAAATCTGCACTTTGGTGGCGTGAAACGACTTAGCTTCCCTTTCAAAAGGATTTTGTTCCCGGGGTATTCAGCACTAAAACAAACTCCCTCAGCCTGTCAGCGGTCAATTAAAAAAAATTGCCGTTCTGAGTGTCCTGGAGGCAGTTTGTCCTCGAAATCTGTGCGCCTCCCTTCCTGCTCTCCCCCTGCACCCCCCAGCATCGCACTGCCTGGCTTTAACAATTCTGGATCTGGGGACCAGAGGGACTCGCTCAGGAGTTGTCCTGCCCGGGGGCACCAGACAGCACGGACTCGCGAGTTCTCGGCCCTGGAGACCCGCACCCGGCGCGCGTCAGGAGAAACCTGCGCGCCGCGACCCTCCCACGACTGCCGGGGGAGTTTGAGCCCGCTCTTCTTGGCCTTCAGACCCAAGCTGGCGGGAAATCAAACTGCCCAGAGGAGAGAGGCGGGGGAGGGGACATACTTTCCGCTGTGGTGCCAGCCGCCAAGGGGCAGTGAGAGGACTCCATATCCACCCACGCCTCCTCCTCCGCCAGCGCCCCCTGCGCTGTGTGCCCAAGGAGCACGCCTTTTCCAACTAGTAGAAAGGAATGTCTGCCAGGAACTTTAGAGCCATCTAGTTTCTTTGGCTGGTGACTGGGCTACAGGGCGGTTGGACCTTAACTCATTACTAAGAGGTTGAAGTCAAAAGACAGCAACAACAACAACAACAACAACAAAACTTTGCCGACTAGTATATGGCGCATAGTCAGTTCCAGGCTCCGGGCCCAATCTTGCCGGGTTGTAAGGCGAGTCTCCCTCCTGTTCACTCTTCCTCTTTACTCCTATCCAACGGGGGGTGGGGGGAGAAGGGAGTCGACTTGAGGGTGTTCTCTCCTTCGTCCCCACCAGGAGAACTTGCTCAGTTGTGTAGGGCCTTTGGCTGCGGCTGAGGCACATGGGGCCAGATAGGAGTTTTGCTCGGCAGTGGGGGGAACGTGGTAACACTCCACATGCCTCTTAAGAGCATGTCCCAAGCAGCTGCTGCAATGTGGAGGGTATGGACGGCCCAGTTTTCTCTCCACCTCAGGCATTAAACAAGCAGTAGCTGGAGCTGGGTCCAGCTTGACCCTCCTCCCCAAGAAGTGCCACCCCCTCCCGCAGTGAACAGCAATAACAATGCCCGCTCACCGTCCTGCCCTGGTCGGCCCAAGGCCCTCCCTCTCTTTGGAATCAGTTTGCTAAATACCCTTGCAGGTTTGCTTGGCTGTGGTTTGTGCTGAGACTTCAAGACTTTGAAACCTTAGTTTCCAAGTCGAATCCCTCCTTTGCATCAACAATTGCATAGCTTTACTTTGGGCACTACCAGGCGCACAAAGTGTTGTTTGTTTATAAAGTTATTTGCAAAAGGCAACCGGGGGGATTGGGGTGTTGTTTTTGCTGCTCCCCACAAGTTTTGCTCTGCTCTGTGTGAAGCAGAAGCAGCAATTCAAATCCATTATGATTACTGGAGGAAATATTGCTAAAGCCACCTTGGTATTGAAGGGATTAACTTGCTTTTCTCCCAGCCCCTAACTCTGGGGTTAAGACAGCAGTAGATCAACTGTATAATGTGTGCACTGTTCGCTCATTTGTACAAGCAGAACAAAGGTTGGACTAAGCCAAATTGCATTGCACTTGTGAACCGAGTCCCGATGTGAAGTATCTTTTACAGCGGGGGGAATGAGAACAATTTCGTGTATGTCTAAAAGGGAATAACAAAGCCACTTTCTCGAGCATCTCAAAGTGAAGTAGCGAGGCGTGACATTCCCAGGGTGAGAAGGGACAAAAGCAGGGTCAGGGAGATGAAAAAGAGAATCAAACAGCCACTTTCACATGTCTGCCCTCAACTGCTGCACCTCTCCATAATAGGAAACAAATGTTGTAAAAGGAGGGATTGCTCCCATTCATTCAAAATAGCAAATGATAGCTAAACAACATTGTCAAAACTGAATCAACTTCTGTGCAGTACCACCCAGAAAAAGGTATTGTGTTTTGTTTAATAGCGGGGTGGAGCAAAGGGTCTTTTTTTAAGGTGGGGGGGGGTGAGGCAGAGAAAAAATCACCCCATGCTGTTCATATCAGTTTTCTTTGTAAAAATTATTGGTTTGTTCAGATTTTTTTTTAAATTAGTATTTCTGACTGGGCACCCACTCTTAAAAATGTTATTTTTGGAGGAGGAGTTCTGGAAAAGCAGAAATAGAAGGCGATTTTAGCTTTCAAAAAAGTTTTAAAGCTTCTAATAAGTGGGAGAAATGGTTTTAAGCTCCTTTAAATGTATTATTTGGGGAAAATAAGATACTAAGCAATTATAATATTAAAGTAAATCCTGGACAGTAGGCTAAAAATGTATTTTGCTCACATATTTGAATAAAATCAATTGGAGGGCGCTGAAGTCATCTGAAATGAAGAATATTTTACATCCGTTATAAATGTATGTGTGTTTTTTGGTCCATCCCTCTGCTTTAGTTTGTTTTGAAACCGGATAACCTGTAGGTCTTCAGCCTTAAAACCCTGCGCTTCTGCTTTGTTTGTTCAGGCTGACCAGGGAGGAGAGCTTAACCGGGGTGGACATGTGCACTATGTGTTTTCTTAATGGCAGAAGCAGGTTTCGCCGAAGACCACAACAGCCTTCAGACGTAACAACTCGCTGTGTTCCTGGGAAGGTTAAAAACTATTTGATTCATTCTCTCGCTCTTCCTCTCTCTCCTTCTCTCCCTCTCCCTCCCTCCGCCCCCCCCCACCCCCCCGGCTTTTTGTTTTCTTGTCTCCATGCGTCCCCCGCTGAGCTGCCACCCACAAAGCAGGTTTGAAAAAGAAAGAGAGAAAAGAAAGAAAGCGGCTGATCCTCACCGGCCTCCCCCAGTCAAGAATGGCCGAGGGGCGGGGCTTGGAGGGCCCGCCGTGCTGCCCGGAGTTCGCGGCCCCTTGGCGGCCGAGGCCTTCCGCTCCTTTCGGGGCTCACCTGGGGCCTGGGCTGCGCTCCGCGGGTCCAGGCGCGGGCGCCCACCCCTCGCGGTGCGCCCTGGCCCTGGCGCCCCGCCGCGTCGCGCGCCCCAGCGGCGCCAGGCTCAGCGCGCGGACTCTTGGCGGGTACCGTTCACCGACGCCGCGGCCCGTCGGGGGTAAGGTCGCCCCGGTTGCCAGAAACAGTCCCGCGCCCCCGCGTGCCTCGTTCTCCTCTCCCTTCCCCCTGCTCCCTCCTTCCCTCTCGGCGCTCAGCCCCTTGTCTCAGTCTTCAGTCTCAGCCCCCGCAGCGGCCCGAACACCAGCTTTGGGGTTCGAAAACCAGCTCGGGGCACTCCCAGGAGCGCAGCCTGTCTGGGCATTTCCTGAAGGACCCAGCCGGCCTCACCACGAGAGAGGAGGCGAAGAAGAAAGGAAGGAAGCAGGAAACGGAGGCCCAAACTCACACTTCCCGCACCGCGACTGGCACTCCTCGGCGGGCCGCCGTCGACCGGTGGCGGGAGTCGGGGAAACCGCCAGTCCGACCTTTGGAGGATCTGTGCAGGTTTTAGAAAACGTTGGCACTTACAGTAACCGTTCACTGCCCTAACACAAGCGGCCCTGGTGAGCCACCTCCCCCGACCCCTGCCACACACACACGCACACACTTCCTCCTCCATTTTTATTGGGAAAGAATTTTGGAAACACATTTATATAACAATATCTACGCATTTAGAGCAACCACGAAGTCTGCACTGCCACTCTTAAAGCGCCTCCCCTCTCCACCTCTTGGATAAATACGGAAACACAGAGCAGGTAAGGACCCCAAGAAGGCTGATCCGGCAGGTGACTTTCCTTGCAGGGGATAGCCATGTAGCCATGTATGTGACTGGCGGAGCCGACGGTTTCCCTTCACTGAGGCAGGCTGCCTTTCCCTCCCGCGCCAGCAGTAAAGAAAGCCTCTCCCCGCCTGCGGCACCACTGAACGCGGTTCGGGCTCACAGTCTTTGACGTACGCTCCTGAATACTCCAAGCTTGGGGTGGATATCGATCTCTCTGTTCCGCGCGCGCCCATCCTCTTTTCACCAATCTTACTTCTTGAATTGCAAAGAAAAATAAATAAAAATATTAAAAACTACACACAAACGGGGGAAAGTGGACGAACACACACAGGCAATTGCTTCCTTTTCTCCAAGTCGTTTGCCCCTTTCCAAATAGAAGGAGGGAGCCGTGGGCCTCAGCGGTCCCCCAGGTTTTCGGTAACGGTTGGCAACTTCGGTTTTCCTTCGCGTCCGCTTCCCCACGACCTGTTGACGACTCGGAGGGGCGAGCGCAGAGCTCCGCGTCGAAGTCGGTTATGTAAACTACTTGTGTATTTCACATTATCATCGCGCTGTCTGGAGGCAATGTAGATTTTCTAAAGATCTAATGAATAAACAACCAGCAACTGCTGGCGGTGTAATTTACATTGTTAATGCCTACATGTGTATAATAAATATGCATTTGTATGCCTTCAAATAAACTCTTTTTAGTTTTAACCTGTGGTGATTTCCCCCCCCTCCCCCGAAAAGAAGGGGGGAGTGGGTGGGCTCGTCTTTCCAAGGAGCGAGAATGTGTTTTATACACATGGTCTGGTGCACGAGGCCCTGCAGCGAAGCCAGGTGCAGAGCCGGAGTCTGGCCGTCTTCCCCCCATCTCCACCCCCCTTCCCCACCAGGTAAGCTCGGATGCAATTGTCTCGGCCGGACTCGCCAAGGAAGGGAGGGCGCGCCCGGGAACCCAGTCGTGAGGTTTGGAAGCCGGGGCGCTTCCGAGGAAGTGGGACCCGGGAGGGAGTGCGTCCTTTTTGGGATCCAGACGTCCTCCGGTGAGCTGCCGCCCTCCCCTACGGACTTCTCTCAGATGGCAGCCCGGGTTGGAGAGCTGGGGCTGCGGCGGTGTGGATCACCCCGGAAAAAGTTTCCATGGGAACATCCGAATCGACGGCGCGCCTCTGGTTCCTCGATAGACAGCGCGGCCAGCCCCGGGGCCGCTGGGACAGAGAGAGGGCCCGGGCCGGATCCGCTTCCTCCGGCAGGGCACGCCCAGAAGAGTTCCAAGCCAGCGGGTTTGGACCCGAGATGGACGTTCCCCCGCGCGTCCCACGCCACTGGTCGCAGGCTGAGCGCCGGCGTTTGATATTGCTCCCCTCCACCAGCCAGGTGCCACTTTCTTAGCGCGCTCGAAGGCAAATGTCTCATCTTTCCCCGTCCTGGATCTGGAATACATTATTTTAATTAAGTCTATGGCGATTTACTTTCCTCTGAGATCTATTCCACGGCGCAATTAGGAACGTACTGGTGCTAGCTCATATGAATATTCAGGAGCGTGTCAATTAATTAGCAGACAGAGGAATCTCATTATGGCGCTCAAAACCCTTTTAGTGTTAAGCAGAATTAAGGGGGTATTTGGCAATGCGCTGGATTAGTGAATATTTTACCGTGCACTCATTTAACTTCATTATCATAGCACTTACACGACTTTCTGATTTTATTAATTAAATTGCTCATTAATTTGTCCAAAAAGGATAAAAGTTTTAATGTGCCACCCAATAACTTGGAAAGTAAACTTTCGCCCGGCTTGGTCGTCGCTCGCGGCCAGAGAGGACAGATGGTGGCTCGCACGGTCCGACCGGGAGGCGCAGTTTCCCCCACTCGCTGCACCCCGAAGCTATGGGGAGCTCGGGGTCCCCGGGGAGATCGGCGGAATGTCTGGGAGGAAGGGCCCGGCGGACCGCGAAGCTGCCGCCGATTCGCTTCCTGCCTCCCTGGAGCGGCCGGGACCTCCAAGTCGTCCTGCAGGACGCAAAAATAAATCCATAAATGTCACTCGGCTCCAGTAGATAGATAGATAGATAGATAGATAGATAGATACATAAATGCATGCCACTTACTCGCCTCCAGGAGTGGGCTAGCTGGGCGAGGAGCGACTTGCCCTGGCACCCAGAAAGGGCCTCGGGGGCTGTGCTGGGCGAGCCCGGCGCCTCCACCTCACTGCCCCAAGGCTCTGGGTTTTCGCGAAATGTACTAGGTGGGCTCAGCGACGGCTACGCCCCCCGCCGTTCTGGCTTGCGCGGGGACACTGCCCCTCGACCCGGGCCACCCTCAGGCTCCAGCTACGTTCGCGCCCACGTGCTGCCCCCTCCCCCCGCTCCTCCCTCACCCTACCCCAAAAGGTTAGAAAGACAAATATTAAAATTACTTGCACAAAGGGAACCGCTAAAGAGAGCCCGGATTAATATGCATGTAAAATTAATTAGCTGCATTTCGTGACATCAAAATAAGTACCTGGGAAACAGAACACCTTCTGGGCATTGGGAACATATGCTGGAATTAGAGTTAATTGACTAATTACATAAATTAGGCATTAATTTTGCAACACATCAAGTATAAAAGATATCTCAATTAATGGTGCATAAAGTACCAGGTGAAACGGGGCGGCGGTCCGGCCAGGATCCGGGTTCTCAGAACTCCTAGCTCTTTTGGGCTCAGAGGCGCAGCGGCAAGGCGGGCGCACCTGCCGGGCGGGCGGGCAGCGGAAAGAGACCGAGATCAGCACCCGGAACCGCCGCCCGCGCGGGCTTGTGACCCCCGGCTATCTCTGATGCGAAGAACCCCGCCCCCCATCATTAAAATCAATTACCTGCAGTTAGATTGATCAGCTTTTGTCAGAAAGAGGGGCGAAAGAGACTCTTCACCAATGCGCCCCCCCCCACCCCCTCCTTGCCTGTCCCCCCAGCTGGATCTGTAGAGACCCAAGGTGTCCTGCATGAGCGGGTCCCGCTGTCCCGCCCCAGGTTTCTCTCGCGAAGGACGTCGAGGATTTTGGATTTGGCGTTGGCTCAACGCCACTTTTGAGCCATCGGGACTCTGACCTGGGCTTGCTGGATGCTTGGTTTCTCAGGGTGTTCTACACTACCTCCCGAGCTCGCCCTACTCTACTTCCTCACCTAGAAATCCAACTTCCAAAGAGCAGTGCCCAGTGATTAGAATCTCCTCAGTTTTGAAGTGGGTGCAAATTAATCTAAATAAATAACCCATACATTCTCCTTGAGGACTGTTTTGCTTCCCTCCCCACATGACCTGTACTGATGATTTCTTTCCTTTCTTATGGCTCGAAAAACAGAGGTGGAATATAGTAGGGGTGTTCAATTTAATTTCTGTGGCTCCAGTTTTCTTGTGGTCAATATATTAGTGACCTTGGCAGTGACTTTCCTCTATGTATTTTACATGTTTTTAATGGGGGGGGGCTTAAGTCATCCCAAAGGAAAAGGGATATATGGACAGTGGATAAAGCCATGTCACTTTTAAACCCTAGTGAAATAGCATTAAAACTGTGTTCCTAGCCGGGCTCGGTGGCTCAGCCTGTAATCCCGCGCCTTGGGAGGCTGAGGTGAGTGGATTGCCTGAGCCCGCGGGTTCGAGACCCGCCTGGGCAAGCGAGACCTCATCTCTACAATAAATCAAAAAAAATTAGCCGGGCGTGGTAGCGCGTGCCTGTAGTTCCAGCTACTTGGAAGGCTGAGGCGGAAGGATCGCCGGAGATCAGCCGGGAGCGGCCACTGCACTCCAGTCTGGGTGACAGAGTGAGACTCCAACTCAAAAACAAAACAAAACAACAAAAAAAAACTGTGTTCCTCACACAAATTACCACCGATTATAACAGTTTGGTTCTGTTGATCTCGTGGAATGTAACTAAGAGAGATTTCTCAGCCACTTCTGGAGCTGTCATCATGTGCTTGGTAGTTTGTAAAAATGTTTGAGTCACAGACCCATCCCTCACTACCATCTCCCCTACAAACTCCATAACTCCTTTCCCTTCTCAAGAGTCTCAAGTTGGAGTCATTTTTTTTCCTTTTTGTCAAAGCAAACACACAGAGAGAAAAGATATCCTGAGAAACACTTCACCGTCTGATGATATATATCCTCATCAAGGTGCCTAGGTGACATTCGTTACAGTATAATCCTGACTGCTGATGAAATCCTGAGTTTACTGAGACAAACATTCATTTTGATGTAGAGGTTTCTTGCTGTAGCCAGATGCTGAAGGTACTTGAGGGAGCTGTTGACAAGTGGATAATTGTCAGCAGAACTAAAACAGACACTTTGTTTACAGTTGAGCATGATTAATTAAGAGTAAATAAAACAACAGTACTCTTTATAAAGTCACCATCCAAGTTTTAAAAAGGCTGCATGTCTCTAGGAATAAAAGAAGCGGACTTCTCGTATAAGGGCTGATTTTGCCAAACTCTTGAAGCAGCAGCTGGCAGTGGTATGGACCAGAAGTAGATAAGCTTTATTGCTTTCTAATTGGTCTGCTTTAAAAAACATTTTTTGACCAAATTTATAGCGCTGGATTAGAAACATTTTCCTCCTAATTAACTGAGTGGTGAATTTCTTTCATTAAAAGAAAACTCTTCCCCCTCTCCCTTAATTCCCTTCTTAAAAGATAACTCATTTAATGTGAAATAATTTTCAGAATGAGCCAGACATACTAAACCCAAACTGATGATGTCAAACAAGGCTATTAAATGCCATTGTGATACTGTAGAGTGCAGGAGAGCATTGCTATTCCTTTGGGCTCTAATAAATTGCAGAGGCCGGACTCTAGTAAACATCTTGTGATTGTCCAACATAATACATTTTAATGAAACAGCAAATATACCTTTCTCTCAAGGCACAGTGTGCCTTGCATACAAAAAGTGCTGTTTTGTTTTGTCTTGGATAGATTGATTTATAGCAGCCTTAAAAATGGATATTCTTTATATTTTAATATAATGCCTGATAACATTCAAAACAATGAGCCTAAGGCAGCTAGAATTGCTTTTGATCACTAACCATCCAATTAAATTCAGTGCTGTTATACTATTTTATGGATGGATGCAGAAACATATGCCTGGTGAGTAAGATGTAAACAAGGACTTGTTTGGACTTTTGGGAAGAACTTTCTTTTGGGATTGCTTGCAGCTAAGAATGGTCTCTATGAGCTTCTGAGAGAAAAACAAAGCAAAGTCTGTGATAAAAGCAAAGCAGAGTCTGTGGCAGGAAAGGAGAGAGAGAGTGTGTAGAAAGAAACAGAGAGAGATCTCTTCATGTGAGGCCTGGACTTTTATATTGAACCGGTGCCTTTTCTTTTGCCTTGAGCCTGTTGAGCTAAGTTCTGAAGGCATCATGACTAATGTATTTTTCTTACTGCTGTGAGATCCACAGCAGCCTTCATGCTGCATCTTTTGTGTACAGTAGTTTTCCCCATTATCCATGGGGAATACGATACATTCCAAGACCCTTGGCAGATGCTGAAGCCACAGACAGTGCTGAGTCATATATACAATATTTTTTCCTATATGTATATACCTATGATAAAGTTTAGTTTTTAAATTAAGGACAGTAAAAGACAACAACAATAACTAATAATAAAGCAAAGCAATTATGACAATATACTATAATAAAAGTTATGTGAATGTGGTCTCTGTCTCTCTCAAAGTCTCTTTATCATACTATACTCACCTATTTTTAGACCTTAGTTAACCACTGGTTACTGAAACCTTGGAAAGCGAAACCGCAGATCAGGGGGTACTATTGTGTTCCTTCCATTTCTCCTCATTAGGAGAAACAACTCAAACAACCCTTACCCTTCAAGGGCCAGTTCTGTAGCTTTTGGCTTTGGGTCCCAGGGAAGTGATTGCCTTGGTGATTGCCCACTTGTGAGGAGACTCATCAGAGCTTCTAGAGTCTTCAAGTCTTACATGAACAAGCCAAGATAATGTCTCCATCAGCAGATTCCTCAGCCTTTTGAGAAATCTTAGAAGTCAGGCAGCCTGTCTGTCTACCTTTCTGTCTTGTCTTCCTCTTTCCCTTCTTCTCTCCCTTCCCTCTTTCTCTCCCTTCCCTACTTCTCATCCCTTCCTTTCTTCCTTCCTTCCATTTTTTTTTCTCTCCTTCTTTCCATAGCCATTCTGAGGACTAATCTAGTTCTAGGCTATTTAACAAAGCAAGACTATTGTAAATTAATTTCAAGAATTTAAAATTCAATTGCTGAAAAAAAATACTCAAAAATAGGCACTGATGTCTCTGGCTAGAAATTTTCAAGTTGTAAGCTTGTCATGATTTCCTCGTCTTTTAAAAAACCATAGTCTCATTTGACCCTTATAGCAACCCACAGGAGAATGGAATCTATGAATAAAAATGGCTAACAGCCATTGAGTGCTTTATATTAGGCTAGCAGTTCTGCCAACATAGTTCTGAGACCTTGGTATTCTTTGATATGAGATATAACGGATAGGAAAGCCAGTTGTCTTCTATTAAGCCAGACATTAAGCAAACTTGCAAAAATGTAAAACAATGGTATTCTCTTTTTTGTTTGGAAAATGGCATTGTTTTTCATTAAAATATGTTATTTACATTAACGTACAGTGAGTCTATCATTATTTTAAAGTGAACTAATCAATAGTTTAACAAGTTTTCAGTTTTAACTTTTTTGTTGTTGTTATTGAGTCAGGGTCTCACTCCATCATCCAGGCTGGAGTGCAGTGTCATGATCATGGCTCATGGCAGTTTCAGTCTCCCAGACTCAGACAATCGTTTCATCTCAGTCTCCCAAGTTGCTGGGACTACAGATGCGCCACCACTCCCAACTAATTTTTTCACTTTTTTGTAGCGATGAGGTCTTGCTACATTGCCTAGCCTGGTCTTGAACCCCTGGGCTCAAGTGCTCCTCTTGTCTCAGCCTCTCAAGTGCTGGGATTACAAGCATGAGCCTCCATGCCAGGCTTAGTGTTAACTTCTGATACATTAAATAGCTACGGATATAACTCCAATAAAGAAAAGCCTTTGGGATAAGCTCTGCTATTATTCTTGTTTTACAGATAAGGAAGCAAAAGCTGGGCAAGAGCTTAAGAAACTCCAAGTTTTCATGGTCATAGATGATAGAGACCAAATGGGAACTCAAGGCTCTTTGCTTCCAGAATCTGAGATTTGACTTCTATTTAATATTAAAATTTAAGTTTTCCTGTTCATAGCTGAAAATGCCGGAAACCAGAGAGTTTATGTGATTTGTCTAAGCTCAAATAGTCAGTGACTGAGCAGGTTACTTCCCACTGTAGCCACTGACCATCCTATCCCCCACTGTCCATTCATAGTATGCTATGAAGCTGGCTCTTGGTGGGGAAAAGCCTTCATTTATAATATTTGCCAACTTCTGTAGCATAAATACCCCTGCCATGGATGATTTCAAGCTACAGCTTGATACCAGTTGAAAAAAATGGGAACAATTGGCTTCTGTGAATGGTAAGAGCTGATGCCGGTATGCCACTGCCTCCACCCCCATCTCCCATATAATTTTGCTTTTTGTCTTCAAGATTAATTCCAAGGCACTTGAATGAAACCATGATATGGTGGACAACTCCCTGATCTTGGACTCAGAAGGTCTGGGTTAAACTCCCAGCTCTGTTATTTACCAGCAGATCAACCTTGGTCACGTGACTTCATCTCTTAGAAACTCAGTTTATTTTTGTAAATCAGGGACAATAATGTCTGCCCTGCCTATTTCACTGTTTTTGGTAGTTTGTGTACATAGAGTGGGGGGTGGGAGGGACTGCACATGCATGTGCATTGAAATGCATTCATTTTTATAAAATCACTTTGTGAAGTGTCAAATGTTATAAAAGTGTGAGACATAGTGACTGGACTGATCAGTTCCTTGTTGGATGTGCCCAGCTCAGAGGCCTCTTCTAGAATATCTTCCCTAGGTTTTTAACACTTGGTCAGAATTTTCTTTTTACACTCCCATAATACTTTGTGTGTGCCTGTGTTTCACCATCTAGGCATCATCTCATAATTGCTCTTAAGTCTGTTACCAAAGCAGTAGAATGTGATCTTTAAATTCTTGGAATTGCTGGGCATGGTAACTCACACTTGTAATTCCAGCACTTTGGGAGGTGGAGGCGAGAGGATTGCCTGAGCCCAGGGGTTCAAGACCAGCCTGGGAACTTGACGAGATCTTGTCTCTACAATAAATTTTTATTTTTTATTTTTATTTTTTTTTGAGTTGGAGTCTCACTCTCTCACCCAGACTGGAGTGCAGTGGCTGCTCCCGGCCACTGCAACCTCGACCTGCTGGGCTCCAGCGATCCTTCCACCTCAGCCTTCCAAGTAGCTGGAACTACAGGCACGCGCTACCATGCCCGCCTAATTTTTTTGATTTTTATTGTAGAGATGAGGTCTCGCCAAGTTGCCCAGGCGGGTCTTGAACCCGCGGGCTCAGGCAATCCACTCACCTCAGTCTCCCAAGGCACGGGATTACAGGCTGAACCACCGAGCCCGGCTTACAATAAATTTTTAAAAAATAGCTGGGCGTGATGGCTCGCACCTGTAGTTCCAGCTACTTTGAAGACTGGCTTCTTTTACTTAAGGTAATGCTTTTACTTAATGTAATGCTTTTACTTAGTGTAATGCTTTGAAGTTCATTCATGTTATTCAATGTATCCATAGTTCACTGCTTTTTTTTTTTTTTTTTAGTTGGATTCTCACTTCGTTGCCCAGACTGGAGTGCATTTGCCGCTACCGGCCACTGCAGCCTCGACCTGCTGGGCTCCGGCGATCCTTCTGCCTCAGCCTTCCAAGTAGCTGGAACTACAGGTGCGTGCTACCACGCCAGGCTAATTTTTTGATTTATTGTAGAGATGAGGTCTCGCCAAGTTGCCCAGGCGGGTCTCGAACCCGCGGGCTCAGGCAATCCATTCATCTCAGCCTCCCAAAGCGCAGGATTACAGGCTGGGCCACCGAGCCTGGCTAGTTCACTGCTTTTTATTACTGAGTAATATTCCTTTGTATGGATATACCACAATTGGCTATTCATTTTCTTGTAGGATAAACACTTGAGTGTTTCTAGTTTTGGCCACTATTCACTTAACAGTTGTTTCACAGAGCAGAAGTTTTTAATTTTAATCAAGTTCAACTTGCCAATTTTTTCTCTCATGCATCATACTTTCAGGGTTTTATCTAAAAAAGTTATCATCAAATTCAAAGTCATCTAGATTTTCTCCTGCTATCTTTCAAAAGGTTTATGGTTTTGCATTTTATCTTAGGTCTATGGTCCATTTTGAATTAATTTTTGTTAAACGTGTAAGATTTATGTCTAGATTCATTTCTTTGCATGTGGATGTTCAATAGCTTCAGCACCATTTGTTGAAATGACTATCCTTACTTCACCGGCAACAATTATTTTTGGACTTTCTCTTATGTGTTCCACATGTCTAGACTTATAGTACTACCACATTTTCTGATTACTGTAGCTTTATTTTATGTTTCTGAATAGGAGTCTCACTCTGTCACCCAGGCTGGAGTGCAGTGGTACAGTCATGGCTTACGGCAGCCTTGACATCCTGGGCTCCAGCAATCCTCTCACCTTAGTCTCCTGAGTAGCTGGGACTACAGAGACATACTACAACAAACAGCTATTTTTTAAATTTTTTGTAGAGGAGATCTTGCTATGTTGACTAGACTGGGCTCAAACTCCTGGGCTCAAGCAATCCTCCCTTCTCAGCCTCCCAGAGCTCTAGGATCACAGATGTGAGCCACCATGCCTGGACTTTATTAACCTTGCTTTATAGTATCAGAGGATATAAGTCTTCAAACATTGTTTTTCTTTTTAAAAATTATTTTGGTCATCTATCCATTTTAGAATCAGTCTGTTACTTTCTACAAAAATCTGGAATTTTGAATGCGATTGTGTTGAAATATCAGTTTTGAGAAGAATTGACATCTTAACAATATTGAGTCTTCCAAATCTAGAAACATGATATCTCTGTTTTTTTTACATTTTCTGTAACTTTACTGAGCAATACTCTGTAATTTTCGGTGAACAAATTTTGCTTATTTTGCTACATTTATCCCTAAGAAATTTGTGCTTTTTATTCCATTATAAATGGTATTACTTTTTAAAATTTCCAATTGTTTGCTGCTAGTATATGGGAAGATAATAGATCTGTATTGAACTTGTATCCCACAACCTTGTTAAACTCACACGTTAATTCTGGTAGCTTTTATATAGATTTTCTATGTTTTTAAAATGCATACTACAACGTCATCTATGAATAAAGGCAGTTTTGCTTCTTCCTTTTCAGTCAATATGCATTTTATTAAGTTTCTTGCCTCACTGTATCATGTAGAACCTCCTGGAAAACGCCCATTAAAAATGGTGAAAATGAACTTCTTTACTTTGTTCTTGATTTCACAGGCAAACATTCAGTATTTTGCCATTAGATATGATATACGATGCTTACCTTAAGGTTTTTTTTTTTTTTTTTAATAGATGCTCTTTATTAGGTTGAGCAACTTTCCTTCTCTTTCTAGTTTTCTGAGAGTTTTGTTTTGTTTCATTTGAGTCAAGGCCTCACTTGGCTGCCCAGGCTCGAGTGCAGTGGCACAATCGCAGCTCACTGCAGCCTCAACCTCCTGGGCTCAGGTGATCCTTCCACTTCAGCCTCCTGAGTAGCTGGGACCACAGGTATGGGCCACCATGCCCAGCTAATTTTTAAATTTTTAAATAAAGACTGGGGTCTCACTATGTTACCTAGGCTGGTCTTGAGATTTGGTCCTGGGCTCAAGCAATCCTCCTGCCTCAGCCTCCCAAAGTGCTAAGATTAGAGGTCTGAGCCCAGCCCTAACATGAAAGAATTTTAAATTTTATCAAATATTTTGTGTTTATGAGATAGTATAATATGATTTTTCTGTCTTCTAATATGGTGAATTTATTTGTTAATATTTGAATATTAAATCAACCCACTTAGTCATGATGTATTATTCTTTTTATATTACTCAATTCAATTTGCAGGAAGAAATATTTTATAGTTTTCTTTTTTATCTTTTTCTGGTTTGGGAATCAAAGTGGTGTTGATCTCATAAGATGATTTGAGAATGTTTCCTCCTTTTCTATTTTATGAAGTAGTTTGTATAGAATTAGTATTATTTCTTCCTTAAATGTTTGGTAGAACTCGTCAATGAAGCTCTCCAGGCCTGGAGTTTTCTTTGTGGGGAGGTTGTTATCTAAAACTATTTCTCTATTGATGTGCTATTCAGGTTTTCTATGTCTTCCTGAGGAGACTTTGGTAGTTTTGTGTCTTTAATTTGTCATTTCATCTCAGTTGGTGAATTTGTTACTATAAAATTGATCATAATATTTCTTTTTTACTTTAGTCTCTTCTGACTTTTTTTGATCAATTCGATTAGAGATTTCTCAACTTTATTACTCTTCCAAGAACCAGGTTTTGGCTTCACTGATTTCTATTGTTATTCTAATTTCTATTTCACTGATTTCTGCTCTGATCTCATTTTCTTTCTTCAGCTTCCTTTGGTTTAGTTTCCATTTCTTTTTACTACCTTTTTTTGTTAAAGAAAAAAGCTTAGATTATTAAACTGACAACCTCCCTCCCCTCCAATACTGGTATTTGATGCCATCACCTTACTTTTAAACATTGCTTTAGCTTCATCCACAATTTTCGATATGTTATGTTTTCATTTCCACTCAATTCAAAATGTTTTTAACTTCCTTTGTGAGTCTCCTTGGATGCATTTGTTATTTAGAAGTGTGTTGTTCAATTTTCAATCAGTTGAGATTCTAGATTTTTTGGTTTGCAATTGATCTCTACTTTAAATTCATTTTCATCAGAGACCATCTTTGTAAGATTTTTATCTTATTACATTTAATGGCATACTATATGACTTATTTTAACAAATGCTCCAAGTACACTTGAAGAAACATGTTTATTCTGTTGTTGGTTAGAGTGTCCCATTAGTGTTAATTAGGTCAAGTTGTCTGAGTGTGGTTCAAGTTGACCATATCCTTACTGTGGTTTTCTGTTTACTTATTCTATCAATTATTGTGAAAGGAATACTGAAGTCTCCAACAAAAACTGTAGATGTGTCTATTTCTCCTTTTAGTACTCTCAGTCTTTGTTTCATGTATCTTGAATTTTCATTTTAACTTGCATATACGTTTAGGTTTGTTATGCTTTCTGGATGAATTGATCCTTTTACCTATAAAACATTCATCTTTATCCCTTGTTTATACATTATTTTGAAGTTTGTGATGTGTTTTAGAGCCATGTAATGAAGTTATCTGATGTTAAAACAGCCATTTCAGTTTTATTTTGTTTAGAGTTTGTGTGGTATCTCATTCCTCCCTTTACTTTTTAAGTTATTTGTATTTTTATATTTAATGTGGTTTTTTGTAAACAGCATATCTTTGGGTCTTGATTTTTAACTAATTTCATAATCACTGCTCTTTAGTTAGAGTGCTTAGACCATTTGCATTTATGTTTATATGGCTGGATAGAAAACGACTATCTTGTTTTCTGTTTGTCCCACCTGTTCGTTATTCTCATTCCCTCCTTTTATTGTTTCCTCAGCTCAGTGATGGCTGAACTTTGGATTTGCTCTTTGCTCTGTGGCCTAGAAACTATCTCCAGATGGTACGCTGCGGGGATCACGGGGTGTGTCTCGTTTCTTTTATGTTAATCAGGGATCACAGTTTTTCCTCTGTCTGAAAAAGTTTTACAGTCTATTTTGCATGAATTTCTTTTCTTTTTTTTCCTTTTTTTTTTGAGTTGGAGTCTCACTCTGTCGCCCAGACTGGAACGCAGTGGCTGCTCCCGGGCACTGCAGTCTCGACCTGCTGGGCTCCGGGGATCCTTCCGCCTCTGCCTTCCAAGTAGCTGGAACTACAGGCACGCGCTACCACGCCTGGCTAATTTTTGATTTATTGTAGAGTTGAGGTCTCTCCCAGTTGGCCGGGCGGGTCTCAAACCCGCGGGGTCAGGCAATTCACTCACCTCGGCCTCCCAAAGCGTGGGATTACAGGCTGAGCCACCGAGCCCGGCCTGCCTGGATTTCTAGTTGTTTATGGAGGAAAGGCAATTCCCACAGCAGTTAATTTTTTAATAGGCAAAAACAGAAATCTGTCAATGAATATAATTTATGGTAAATGATAGACATTTTCTGAGTAAAACATTCTCCTTTCCTAGGTAATTAATCAAAAGGTTTTGATTTTTCCATTTTGAAGTGTCACAAAGCCTCTTTAAAACAAACTGAAAGTCTTCAATTTCCAACATGTTTGGACTATCTGGAAGAACAGCAATGTTTTATTTTTCTTACATGGTATCACTTTTTGCTATACAAATCATGTTTTAAAAATCAGTCCTGGCTAGTCATGGTGGCTCATGCCTATAATCTCAGCATTTTGGGAGGCCGAGGTAAGAGATCGCTTGAGGCCAGGAGTTCGAGACCAGTTTGGGTGACATTGTGAGACCTCATCTCTACAAAACATAAAAAATCAACCAGGTGCAGTGACGCATTCCTGTAGTCCCAGCTACTCAGGAGGCTGAAGCAGGAGAATCACTTGAGCCCAGGAGTTGGAGGCTGCAGTGAGACAGGATCACGCCATTTCACTCCAGCCTGAGCAACAGAGCAAGATCCTGTCTCAAAAAAAGTAAAAATAAGGCAACCCCTTTGGGTCCCCTTCCACTGTGGGAGCTTTTCTGTCCTCTCAATAAATTCTGCTTTCAAAAAAAAAAAAAATCAGATCTTACACATACAAAATATTTTAAGGAAATATATAGTATTGAGATACTTAAGATTATCTTTGCTAGAAAATGCACTATTTTTTGTTCATTTAGCCTTCACTAAAATAATTTTTTTTCTTCTAAAGTTTCCAGTTGGGCTTTAATAATTGTATAAATAACAATTTACATGGCATTCTGGGTATTTCAAAAATAATAAAGCATCAGTGACTTTATATGAAGTTTTTATCAGGTTCAAAACTCAGTGCATAAGGAGAATAAGAAATATTTATATGTGGCTGGTATTAGCAGGTGTGTTTCCCAACTGCATAGAGAACATTCAGCACCTCTGAGAAATCAAATTCTATTCTCTTACAGTTCTCCTTAAACAGGTTATAGACACATGTGATTTTCCTCTTTTGAATTCCTCTACTTCTTTGTAATAAATTGAGTTTCTGTGTTTTGTAACTCTTTTGAAGACTAACAAAAAGGAAAGAGATTTGAGGAATTAGAAATATATTAAATCAAATGTGTTCAAATATTTCCTTCTGCTTATATGTTAAGTACTTTGCAAAAATAATTACTTTCATTCTCATTTGCCAGAAGGAGAAACTTTTTCTTACATATTTTAATATCCCTGAATAGAAATAAGCTTCTCTAAAATACCTATCATGTGTTAATATCACATTATCTTTACCTTTAAAGATAGATACATTTGGAAATATCATTACCCAGTAAATCTTCTATTATGTTCTGTTTTAGTGATCTAATAGTTAAACATACTATAATCAATAGGAATTATGATCAGGATTATGAAATTGAAAAGTGCCTCTAGGAAGGGGTAGTTAGATTTTTTTAAAATACTGTAATGGGCCACCATTCTTACATCTGAAGAAAAAGTTTGAATTCTGCTGGTTATCATCATGTTTTGGGCTATTGAAATACCCATACCTTTCTGGTCCCATTTTTGCTTCTTAATTATAAAAATAATATAATTGAACATGTATGCAAAGGACCACACTCTAAAAATCCTTAGCTTTTTATTTTCATTTTGTTTGTATTATATTTATGCTATGTGAAAACACTGCATTCCAGGGTTTGTATATTACTTAGGGGAATAATTGCAAGTTTTCCCCTTTGCATAATTGTATTTAATGATAAAAAGAAAATCATGATGTCATGATGCCTGTGGTCCTCTGGTGTTCTTTGTTATCAATTAAAAAATAAACTAGATTTTTCTACTTCCCCAGTTCCTTGAAGATTTATTTTGAAAAGCAACCTGAATTTTTTACCTTCATCTAAAAAATGCAGCATTGTTTACAAGATGAATATTAAAACGATACAATTAGAATGAAAAGTACTTTCCTTTGGGGTTCTCTTGAGAAAGAGAATAAGACAGACACCTTGGGAAATATCATGGAACCTGTTATCTTTGATTTTATATGAATGTATTCTGCTAATCAGTTTATTTTCTCTATTGACGGAAGTTAATGTTAATCCTTTAATTTGCAAATACTATAGTTCTAAAAATTGCATTTCCAAGTTGATCACTGATGGTTATGCTACATGGTGTCATTGTAAACTCACTGCTGAACAGATTATTTACACTTGCTCTAGAAGATGAAATTATCTCCAACATATCTTTCTTGCAAAAGTAGTAGAAATGCTGGTCCCTGTTAAATCTGATCAGCTGGTATCACAGCAGGGCACTTGTAAAAAAACGACTTAATATCTCTTTGTTTACAGTCTTCACTGAGGTGAATATATTTAATATAATTATTCAACTGCTAACCAGCTACTGATGTTAACTATTTCTACATAAAAGAAATTCCATTTTTAGCAAAATCTATGCCATACCAAAATGCTTTATTTCTCTTAAAAATTCTATTTTGTGTTTATAGCTAGGAAAATAGTTTAGTGAAGAAGTCAAATGCTGATTAGGCCAATAGGTTTTGTTTTGTATTTGAGTTGGAGTCTCACTTCTGTTGCCCAGGCCAGAGTGCAGTGGCACACTCACAGCCACCCGTCGACCTGCTGGACTCAGGCGATCCTTCCGCCTCAGCCTTCCAAGTAGCTGGAACTACAGACACACACTACCATGCCCGGCTAATTTTTGATTTATTGTAGAGAGAGATGAGGTCTCGCCAACTTGCCTGGGCTGGTCTCAAACCCACGGGCGCAGGCAATCCACTCACCTCGGCCTCCCAAAGTGCTGGGATTACAGGCTGAGCCACTGAGCCCGACCCATAGGTGTTATTATATGGAGGAAATTTGATAATTCTTACATCTTCAGAGAGAGTGGCATTGTAGTAAATTAAGAATTTGGATATCTTGTTCAGCCATCCCTTTGTAAAGCAATTTGGGGACAATTCACTTGATGAGTGCTTCAATTCCCTTTTTAAACAGCAACGAAACCTTAGTGGGACTACTGTGAATTTAGTGAAATACATTGAAGCAAACTGATGAAAACAGCAACTAAACTATAAACTTCTATTCTACTCTTGGTATAGAAAGAATTTACTCCAAACCCGGAAATGGGCAACATATGTAGACATAATGCCCATAGTGTCTGTTGATTTCAGTGTCTGTGTAGCCACGCAAGGACATATGAGTAGAATTTGAATCCAAGTCTCTCCAGTTGGGTCAACACTTCAGGTTTTTAGTTATATTTATGATTTACTACATTCCCAAAACACCTCCCAGAATGAATGTATTTTATGTCTTGAATCATCAGGTGGGTCTTAAAACTGTTCTCCCTTCTACATAAATATTTCTATGGAGCTGTTTGGCTAATAAACTTACTTGGTCATCCAGGAAACCTTTAATCCAAGCCCTATTAATTTTTCTTAGCTCTGATATATGAATTTAAATTGGAAAATAATCTTTTCAAAAATACATTGCTCCCCAGGCATCCTTCTAAGGAGCAGAATATAGCTGGATTGGCTATTATTTGGGGGTTTGGAAAAGCAGCCTAATGATATTCATATTAGAAAGTATAAATTCAGTGAGTTATAACTTCTCTCTCCAATACATTTTTAGGCTGATCCTTGGCTCAACTCCTATTTTGATAAAAGGACTAGCACTGTTTTCCTCCCTTTATTTGAGTTATCAGATGTTCTTAAGGAGATCAACTCTGTTATATAACAATTTTGTAGTTGTTGCAGATTAGAAGCAGTATATGCTTTTGTTCGTGACAAATTTCTATACCCAGCACAATTTCCAAAGCATAGTAGATGTTCAACAAACATCTGTTGAGTAAACGAGGATCTTTATCCTTTTGCTGCCATGTCCTTGTTATACCTGCATAACCAGGGGTTCCAGATGCCATGCTGTTGTGCCCCACCTTCTACTCTGAAAAATAACATTAAAGGTTCAACCAGAAAAAAGGCACCGCTCTTCTTAAGTCAGAGAGAATTGGCTTAGTACAAGTAATTAGTCACATAGGCGCCAGAATAGCTGAGACAATAAAAAGAAGATGAGAGTCCTCTGCAGTCCAGAGGTTAGCAGCAGCAGGAAGTCACAGCCCTACACTGGAGGGACAAAGGAAGAAGTGGCTTTATCACAACTCAGAAGCTGGGAGTGCCTGATGAGAGCTGAACTCAAGAGGACCTTTCTGATAGACACTGCTGCCAAGGAGGTGATGCAAAACAGTGGTGCCAGGTAGGCACAAGAGGCGGGGAACACGGACAGGGACATGGCTTCTCTCTTCCTTCTGCCCTCTGATCTCTCATTAGTTAAACCCTACAAAATGCCTGCTGACATTGGAGCATAGAGAAAGCAGTGTGCACTCCTCTCCCTCTCTCCAGACAGCCAGACAGAGCAGAGCAGGGAAGGACAATGAATGACTCTAAGAACAACCTGGCCACAGTCTGATCCACTAACGAAGGAAGATACTTTGGAATAATGCCAACTTGGTCCCTCCCAGTCACTCTGCCTTGCAACCCTTACCCCAGTGTGGTCTCACCAGTGACACTTCACCAGCATCCTTTGATCCTAAGAAACTCCTTCATGGGACCCCCAGCAACCCAAGATCAGGCATATTTCTTTGGCTTCTTTCTGGCCTGTAATTTATGTGCTGCCTGTCCAGCAAGCAGAGATGAATCCAGCCCCATGGACTTTGCTCTAGAGCTCATCTAACAGCCTCGCAGCAGGTGTTATGCCAGGAGCCAGTGGGTGATCCTCCTGAGTTCCTGGAAGAAAGGGCAATGGGGGATCTCAGTGACCCAGGCCAAGTGGTGTCACTAGGGTGGCCTCTGCATCACCACACTTCTAGGCTTATGCTTTTTTTTTCTTTCTTTTTTTGAGTCAGGGTCTTACTCTGTCACTCAGACTAGAGTACAGTGGCACAGTCACGGCTCACCACAGTTTCAAACTCTTGGGCTCAAGTGATCCTCCTGCCTTGGCCTCCCAAAGTACTAGGATTATAGGCATGAGCCACCACACCCAGCCATAGGCTTATGTTTTTTAATGAAGATTTTTTTCCTTGGCAATCATTGTTTCTTCATATTTTATGAGTCATCAGTGAGAGTTTAATTTGCATTACAAAATAAAGGCAAACTGCAAATGAAGATATGCTATTATTATTTATATATTTTTTCACTAGGCATCTGCTTTGATTTCAGCCACTGTCCCATGTAGTTAAGGCAGGGTTTCTCACCCTCAGCACTACTGGCATTTGGGACTGGACAGTTCTTTGTTGTGGGCAGTCCTATGCATTATAGAATGTCCAGTAGCATCTCTGGCCTCTCTCCACTGGATGCCAGTGGTACATGCCTACCCCCAGTTGTGACAACCAAAACTGTCTCCAGACTTTGCCAAGTGTCTCCTGGGAGGTAAAAATCATCCCTGGGTTGAGAACAACTATGTCAAGAGGAGTATAATTATTGGGATCTGCATTTTACTGTTGGAAACAAAAATGAAGATCAGAGATGTTAAAAGAGCAGGCAAGAGGCTTCTTAGACACCATTTTACATTTCAAGTTTTTACATAGGCTATACGTCAAATATCAGTGAGAAATTCTTGGGGTGAAAAATTTGCTGATCTGAGGCAAAATTAAAACTGGAAACCAAAATGCAAGAAGAAAAGGCACTACCTACTATTTCAAAATTTATTTTTAAGCCCTAGAAATCAAAATGAGACTCTTGGTTTTTATAACTGAAAGGTTGTGGACTATTATCCCAATAGTTGTAGGTTGTTAAGAAATTGAGTGTTGGTTGGGCGTGGTGGCTCAGTCTGTAATCCCAGCACTTTGGGAGGCCGAGGCGAGAGGATTCCCTGAGCCCGGGGATTCAAGACCAGCCTGGGCAACTTGGTGAGACCTCGTCTCTACAGCACATCACAAAAACTAGCCGGGCATGGTGTCATGCGTCTGGAGTTCCAGCAAGTAGGAAAGCTGAGGCAGAAGGATCGCCTAAGGCCAGCAGGCTGAAGCTGCAGTGGCCGTGAGCATGCCACTGCACTCCAGCCTGGGTGATAAGAGTGAGAGAACAACTCCCAAAAAAAAAAGAAAGAAAAAAATTGAGTGTCAGGACTATTGGGGACAGCCTTGAAATGTGCTTAGCAGGAGAAATAGCACTGGTGGCTTTCCATCTGGCTTTGACTTAATGACGACATTATTATTTTTTTCCCTACAGTGTAAATCTTTGGTTTCTTCAAGATAAAAGCACCTCCATTTTCCTTATCACATCTGTGTGCTCACCAATGTGCGCATTTTCTTCTTTGTCAGCAGTTGGCTATAAGATGAAGTTTAGATAAATGGTCGTCAGCTTATCTTGCAGTTGTTTTATGATGTGGTTTGCATGAAAGAGTTACAGCAGATACTTCCAATGAGAAGAGGCCTGTGCACTGTATAGTTCATTGAACCCATATGGATCTGAACAGCTGGAAGGATGGATTTGCTACCTGAGGCCAGCAATTGTGTCTCCAACCGTGACTCCCACTTGCTGACCTTCGTATAATGCACTGCAGATGAGAGAATGTTGATCACTCCTTTCCATTTTGTGATGGATGGTGCTATTTAAAACGGATGGTCTTGTAAACCGTTGGTGAGTTTCCATGTCTCACAGATGCGAGTGAGGCAGATAGTCAATAAATAATGCCATGTTCTAGAGAAACACTTACTGCTCTCCACCCTGTGAGCTAAATGGTTCTGCCAATAAGTAGGTGTGAAGTCAGCGTAGATTTAGAGTGATAAGGCTTCTAGAAAAAAGCTGTTTCTGCCTGGTACCTTTATAAGCAAATATGCTTCCTTCTGGGCCTGTATTTTACAATTGCTGCATGTGTGTTGCTTGATTCTAGGCGGGCTCTTGAAAGACCTATAATACCTAGATGCTAATCTATGGCTAGAGAGAGTGATTGCAAACTAGAGCGGACAAAGCTTTACTGATTTAGATACACCCTTAGGCTGGGGCTTAGGGACTACTTCATGAAAGTTTATTTTCTTCAGTTTGTGCAAGTGTAGGTGAGTTATCTACACAGAGTGGACTGGAAGGATGATTGGCACCATTCAACTTTTACATCATCCACACAACTCCCCTGACACTGAGCAACCCAAACAACTTTTCAATTTCAACTGGGCCTTCCAAGTAGTCGTATCTTCAAGTAGTATATGAGGCAGACAAACCAATAGGAGTGTCTTAGTCAAGTCCTAGTTAATGTACATGATGGGTATCTTTATCATTATACAAGTTAGTAAACGGGCAACACAATACAATACGGGCAAAACAATAAAATCGGTTAAGTATATTTCATGCTCCTAACAAGGCCAGATGTCCTAGTACTTGGCTGCATTCATCTGTTTGGGAAGAAGCAAAATGGAGCAGCAGCATAATTTGAGCATTCCATCAGGGATTCTCTAACTTGGTTTTCCCGTTGTTTCATGTGATACCTTCTCTCCTTAGGAAGACAGCATGTTTCCTGTTGGTAGGAGGCCACTTTTTTCCTGCTACTTCTGTGTATTCCCCAGTATGTAGTATAATACTGTGGATATGCTTAACATTCACTTAAAAGGTTTCATTTGTTTTTGGGTTATCCTAATACATTGGTTTATTTGATTAAAGAGGCATTTGTAAAAATGGGAAACAGTGTATCACAAGTACAGTGGAGTCCTGTGAGTTGATGGTTTGGTTGGTTTCCAGCATTACATACAGTGGTGCCACTGTGGCAAATCTCTATTACCGTGTGATCATGATTCCTTTTTCTAAAGGAGCATTTACTGTAAGTTCCAATATGTGTGTGCATCTTAAAGAACAATGGTAGAGGCTACTGTAGTATTGGATTTCTAGAAAAGAAAGAAAATTCAAAATGCATCAGGAGGGAAGTCAATGAAATATACTGGTAATATATTATGATCTGAACTCCTGTTGTGATATTTGGCTATTACCCACCTTCATGAAGTATGAAGACTGGAGCAGTGAAGAGCTCTGGCAAAAAAAAAAAAAAAAGACTTTTTGGAATTTTGGAATAGTTCTGTTCCAGATGCTGGTATGGATATCACATGGCTTTAAAATACAAGGACAGGTCAGGTGAGTGACTCATGCCTGTAATCCCAGCACTTTGGGAAGCTAAGATGGGAGGACCGCTTGAAACCAGGAGTCTGAGGCCAACCTGGGCAACAGAGTGAGACCCCATCTAAAATAAACAAATAAATAAGTAAATAAAAAGAGACTCCATCTCTAAATAAATAAATAAAACAGAGAAGTCTGAGTCAGATAGGAATTCTCAAGTGCAGAATAAATGACGGTTGATTCAAATCAGTGGTGTCCTCAATTTTATGAGTCATTAATGTATATTGATAATTTAATATTGGATTTACTTTAAGTTGCTTTGACTCTTGGGGTGTTTATGTCTTTTCTGGCTTTGAAATACTCTGTTAGTCTTTCTGGTAACCTCCGAGCTTTTATAGACAGGGGGTTAATTTGTGTGTACTACATCTAACATTTCACTCACTGTATAAGGGGGACCCCCCAAAAACCCAGAAGTTATTTATTAAAAATTGTGTATTTATTCTTACATGTTTAAACATCAGTCACCTTCGAAGTACTCTCCATTCAGTGCAATGCACCTATCGAGATTTTTTTTTCCACTGCTCAAAACAGTTTTTGAACTCATGAATTTTGATGCCTTTTGGTGCTTCTTCCATTTCACCTTTTCCACACTGGCAACATGTTTCCCTTTGAGGACTTTTTAAATCTGGGGAATAACAACAACAAAAGTCGCTAGGGGTGAGATTGAGTGAATAGGGAGGGAGGGGCATGGAGGTCATGTCATTTTTGGTCAAAAACTGCTGAACACTCAGGCAGGTGTGTTTGTAAACCACCCATCATGAAATGGGCAAACACACTGAAAGAATCTGAAAAAAAAAAATCCACTGAAGTCAAACATAGCCTGTCACAATGCTAGGGGAAGCCTGTACTATAAGGGTCCCACCTTTGAAAAAATAATTCCTTTTGTTTTTGGTAACCCCTTGTATTAGTTTCCTGTGATTGCTATAAATAATCATCACAAATGTGGGGGCTTAAAAGCAATAGAAACGTATTCTCTCACAGTTTTGGAGCCCAGAAATCTGAAATCCGTATCACCAGACAGAAATCAAGGTCTCAGAGGGCTATACCACCCTCCAGAGGCTCTAGGGGATAATGCTATATCGCTTCTTCCATATCCTGGTGGCTGCTGATTCCTTGGCTGGTGGCTGCCTCACTTCACTCTTGGCTTTCATGGTCACATTCCCGTTTCCTCTTCTGTCTGTCAAACCTCTCTCTGTCTCCCGCTTATAAGGACACATGCCATTGCATTTAGGGCTCAACTGAATAACCCAAAATAATCTCCCCATTTTAAGATCCTTAATTTAAGGCTGGGTTACATAGTGAGAACTACCACAAAATTCATAATTTAATCACATCAGCAAAGTCCTTTTTATTTCATATAAAAAAAAGTCACCTGGAGGAATTCAAATCACTCTGTGAAAAAGATATCTGCCCACACATGTTTAGTGCAGCACTATTCACAATATCAAAAACATGGAACCAACCATGCTGCCCATTGAAAGTGGATTGGATTAAAAAAATGTGGTACATATACATGATGGAATATTATGCAGCCATAAAGAAGAACAAAATTATAGACTTCACAGCAACTTGGATGGACTTAGAGTCTGTAATACTGAGTGATCTATCACAAAAACAGAGAGCTGAGTACCACATGTTCTCACTCTTAATACTATAAGAAAGGAATTGGCAATATTGGGAAACTGCGAGGAGAGGTGGAAGAGGGGGACACACCTCATCAATAAGGGCACCTGATCACACCAGGTGAAGTGAGGACCAAAGTGAGGCCCAAACTTTACCTGTACAATGACCATTTGTATACCTAACCTTCACATTTAAAAAAAAAAAAAAGTCATAGGTTTCCAGGGATTAGAATGTGAATATCTCAGCTGGACTCGGTGGCTCAGCCTGTAATCCCACGCCTTGGGAGGCTGAGGTGAGTGGATTGCCTGAGCCCGCGGGTTCGAGACCCGCCTGGGCAGGCGAAACCTCATCTCAACAATAAATCAAAAAAATTAGGCGGGCGTGGTAGCGCACGCCTGTAGTTCCGGCTACTCGGAAGGCTGAGGCGGAAGGATCGCGGAGCCCAGCAGGTCGAGGCTGCGGTGGCCGGGAGCGGCCACTGCACTCCAGTCTGGGCGATCGAGTGGTAATCCAACTCAAAAAAAAAAAAAAAAAAGAATGTGGATATCTCTTTTGGGGGCAGCATTATTCAGCCAACTTGAATTATTTATTAATTGAATATAGCACTTCAGTTTAAAATCCTTTTTCTTCAGTATTCTTGTTGCAGGGAAAACAGAGAGAGGTTTGACAGACAGAAGAGGAAACGGGAATGTGACCATGAAAGCCAAGAGTGAAGTGAGGCAGCCACCAGCCAAGGAATCAGCAGCCACCAGGATA